>PPHD01005974.1:0-25371 GCA_002909625.1 Bambusicola thoracicus | reverse complement strand
AACTGGATGAAACACTGAGGCAGTCCCAAGGAGGATGTACAGGTATGCTCCTTCCAGTCATCCTTGAAATAATATTTCTCATGAGATTACAAACAAAGAGATGCATTAGTGTATGAGGGATTAATTAGTAAGAGATAATTCTCATGTATTGCACAATGTATTCATCTCTCACAGCTCAGCAAATTTTACTGAATGATAATGTCAATAGTGTGAGTTCTCACTGGTCAAAATTGCATATGCATGATGTTTCTCCATTTTGAAACTGTAATCTTAGGGGTTTTAATTTGTTTAAATGTATAAGAGACATCAGTAATGCAATAAACATTATAACATGGGATCACTCTTGATTGGAACACTTTCCAGTTCAAATCAGTGATAATGAATATGGTGGGATTTGACTCTGATTTTGTCAGCTCTGGGAACAAGCCCACTGGAAATGCTGTCAATGGAAGCTGCAAGCACATAATAACCTAGGAGAAAAGTCATAATCCCTCTGAAGTTAATACAGTGGGAAACTAAGGAAAGGCCTTACTTATTCTAAAGATTAAAGGAGGAATGTTCTAGTACAACCTTTCAAAAGAAAATGCAGAAATGTGAAGGTAACTTTTAGATGGAATCAGATGGGTTCATGAAAGATGTTCTGTTGTGTGGTTGCTTGTGACAGCAGAGGACCCACAGGTCTCTTTCAATCTCATATTTCTGCATTAATTGCAAGACATCTATTGACATCAAGATACTTCACACCTCTCTGTGTGTCCTGAGTTTGAACGGAAATCCAGCTGTTCAAAAATAGAGCTCACATCTGAAAACACAGCTTTTAATTCTTCTGCTTCTTTACTCATAAAATAGGTACACCAGTTACATACTAGAGTAGGAGACAAAGTTATATGTACATTTATAAAAATATGTATACATACATAATAATTTAGTAATAAATGAGTGACAGAAAGAAATGTCCCTTTGCAGTGCCTAGGCACATTACAGAACAAAATATATAAAGCAAAGGAGGTCTGGGAAACAGGAGCCAGTCTATCAGCCCCTGGCTGGGCAGAAATCTCTGGCAATCTTTAGCTGGGATTGTCAGACAGCTCTAAGGAAATCAAGGGTAGCTATCTTTACCATGAAGCAATAAAGCTCAAAGGCAGAAGAATATTCTTTTGAATACCATCTCCTAACCATCCCTAATAAATCAACTGTCTTCTTCCCTTCTCCTACTCTTCTTCTCCACCCGTCCTTTCTGTTTCCCTTTAAGTGACTACACCCTTTCACCTGCTTCACGCTCACCCCTTGCCAGCATCAGCGCTTGGAGCAATTGAGAGAGCCCTGCCAGCAAGCCTCCAGCTCTGCTCACGGCCCCACCTCATATCTGCTGCTCCACGGCCGTCTGGAGCGAGAGGCACTGGCAACAGGGCAGGTGAAACACGCTGAGAAGGCAGACAGAGGGAAGAAGCAGGTTCCCAGCTGGTAGCAGACAGCAGAGGACTTTTCTCCCACGATACCCATAGCTAGATGGAGTTGCCCTCCAGTCACTGTTCATTTTCTGGAGAACATCAAAGGCCTAGCATGCTACATTCAGAAAAAGTGAGACGCTATTGAATAAACCTGGTAACTGCAGAGCATTTTCATGATAAAAATTATAATGGCCAATGAAGTAGCATTTAATAAAAAGGAAAAATAAAGCTCTGAGGCATTCTAAGAAAAGAAATGCAGGACTAAGAATCCCTTTGTAATATAAGGCAAACATCTTACTCAAGAATATGTTAATAAAATGGATTTAATTTATTAATGGAAGTTAATGAACATTTAAAAACATTGTGCCTTCGGGTATCCCACAGAAACATTCTGGTCAATGAATGCAGTCAAATTATTTTAGGAACTGCAAAGAATTTCTTTTAAAGCAAGAACGAAAGGTTATCTGTCAAAAAAAATTCCTCAAATATGAATAAGTACCTTCTGTGTGTACTGTTTGTGTCTGAAGTCACTCGTTTAGAGGCACACTAGACAATTGCAATTGCAAATGAACAGCTTTTCATTAACGCTCACATTTGTGGATATAAATAATTGCAGTGTAATGCCAGAGAAAACTCTGGCTCCAAATCAGACCGGAGTACAGAGAAGAGGTCCCTGGGATCGCAGCAACTAAGTGTAATACTACACACTATAGACATAACGTTTCACAGAAAGTCACATCTGCCTATGTTTGCTAGTGCGTTAAAGCACAGCAAGAAGTTTCCCCACAATTTTGAAATAGAAATTTATAGACATTTTTCCAAATCTTATTGTTGAATAAAATTATAGCGAAACAAGATGAAAAAGGTACAACATCTGAGGAAAGACGTACTGTCCGTGGTTCTTATAGGAAGTCTACCAACAGCAGCAGTTGTAGAATGGTAGAATGTAGAATGCTGCTATAGAAATTTCAGCTGGGACAAACCTCCTCGCCTTTTGCTTGTAGCAAAGAGTCATCTCAGCCAAAGTCATAAAGCTTTCTGGAATGCCAAGTTAAGTGAAATGAGATATGAATCATGTTTATTTAACTTTTATTTAAAGATAGCAGTAACTCCCTTGCACTCTTTGAGAGCCTACGGCTGCTTACAGGTTACACCTGTAACTTCCATTAGGGTAATAAGATTATACCTACTCATTACCCCTCAGCATGTTAATGGCTAATTATGTGTCTTATTATTGTAAAAGTGGGTGCCCCCATGCAGACTGTGGGGCTATGGGAGGAGAGGAGATGACCCAATTAAGTTTCAAGTGTGTGAAATGGAAAGGTAATGCTGTATCTGCAAAGTGTTCTTAGAGGTTAAATATTTCAGGTCAGGAGGATATTCATTGCAGTATATTTAGATTAAATGAATGTGCAGGTGGAATAAAGACAAAGCGCTGCTATTGTAACTTGGAGCGTTCATTCACTTCAAAGATGCTCCTGATATCACACTGAATTTCTTCAGTGCCAGTTTAATCTTCTCTCCAGAGCGCTCATATGTGCCCTATAGCATGTAAAAGCACAAAATGTACAAGAACTCTATTCCCAACTTGCCCTCCAAGACAGCATTAAATTCAGGTCATTCTAAATGGAGCTGGAAAAAATTTGCAGCTATTGTCATTTTTCAGAATAGGGGTGGAGAAACATGAGTTGAAGCGTGCAGCCATTTTACCCAATTATTCTGTGCAGAGAAAGGAAAAAAAAAAGGATATCTTAAAGCATTTTAAAATATGACTGCATTTTAACTATTTAAGTGTCTCAACGGTGTTTCACAGAAAAGCATTTGATTGCGGGATTAAAGGAAACCTCTACTTTGAAATTCTCTTCATTTCTTAAATAGGAAAAAAATCCTTTTTTTTTTCTTTTTCTTTTTTTTCTTTTCTGAATCAGCTAGCAAGTCAATAATCTGTTATCCACTAAGTCCTTTCTCTTAAACACACAACTTCTCAGACAGGGCTTAGCCTGCCAAGCCCCAGTTAATCACTGCCAGCGAAGCTGTTATGGTTCAAGCAAAAGCTAATGTCACTGAATCTCTTGGTATGAGAAAGATTATTTGTTTGAGTTGATTTTTTTCCTCATAGCACTGAGAAATCCCTTTAGGCGAGAACTTTTTTTTTTTTTTTTTTTTTTTTTTTTGCTTTGTTTTAATTTTTCCTTAAGCAAAAAGGAGTGGGACTCGTTTGTAAGGTGTGTGAGACTTTGCAGGTCTGGTTTTACAATATGCCATTTAGGCTTTGGTGAGGCTTGTTAAACCCTGAAAGGAAAGTCATGCATTGACTGAGTGACGCCACCCTGAGGTTGATTCCCAAGGGAAAATAAAGGCTCAGTCCTGCCTCAATCCTTCAGGTGACCGAGAACACCTTCTAGCAAGTGATAGCATACAGAACCTTGGCAAGCTGCATAATAACATTAAACCCAGTGATCTAATTATTCACCTCTAATATAAAGGGCAGGGTTCCATGGGAAATCAGGAGCAGGGCTGAGAAATACACCCAGCAAATACATTTCACAATACAAATGGAGGCAGTGTGTCAAGACTCTAACCTTGGGAAAACTGACTTGTGAGGCTGTCCTGTTCATCCGCCATGCCCAGTGCAGTATAATTTCACATAGGTTATGCAGGAGGGAGCTTTGAAGCGCCAAATTATCAGCCTTGAATCCCTTGTTTAAAGCATTGTTTTAATTCATCGTTGCTTTTTTTTTTTTTTAGTTTTAATTATGCAAGTATATAATATAAAAATATAGAGCAGGTGTTTAAAGTAGTGCCCACTGAGCTGTGAACACAAGAGAAAGCCACGAGTAGACCATACTTTTCACACACACTAATGAGAAAGTCACCAGCACTCAAGATGGCATGATATCTTTCTCCAGTGTCAGAGTTTTTTCATGATCACCTCTTCATATTCTGTATGATGTTTCCATATACCAGACTTTTGCTGTGTGAAGCTGTGATTTTCCAAATGCATCCCTCAGTACACATGGAAAATATTCGCGTGTTCACATATTTGTACACCTAACACCATGGGTTTGCTTGCAAAGGAACAACTACACATGCCCCAAAAAGATGACTGTTTTATACCCTCTGTACACAGGAAAATATCTTTTTCTGCAAGTGTATTTCAAACTGTGGAATATTTGAACTGCAGCCCAAGTAATTACCTGAGCAGTCTACTGGGAATGTACATATTAAAACAAGTTGTAAAATAATCTCTTCCAAATAGCTATTAAAAACAAAATTACAGATCCTGGGCCAGATCCTCAGCTGCTACAAATTGGTGGCTGTTACAAGCCTCTGTGACTTCATGCGTGCAAAGTCTGAGCTCCAAGAGAAATTTTACAGTAAAGCTACAAATTACTGAAAAATAAGGTTCAAAGTGGAAAGACGGGTGATATTCACACTGTAGCATTCAAGCTCCTTTAGGCATTTAGCTTGGCTTCTCTGAATTGCACATGCTTCCTCTGCACTGACGGTCTGAGGAATCTGGATTCCTCCAAAATACACCTTAGCAGATGACTAAAAAAGCCTCACAAAGATGCCCCAAATGCTCTGGTCATGTCATGTCTTCATGTCTTCTATCAATGTAACTGAAGTACTGGAGAGAACTTGCTTTCAAACCTATATATATATATAAAGCAAATTCATTACAGAGTTTGTGGTTGTTTGCAAAAGCGTATCAGTTATTGCACCAATTTCAGCATGACTTTCTAATTTCTCTGAGACTCCCTTAATTACAAGGTGTTCTGAATGATGCCTTGCTCTGTGTAATAGCAAAGACTTATTTTCTTCTAATGATGGTCTAAATCTCGTGTAGTAACCAACTGACTAACACAGGGAAATCCCAATCTTTCAGCTCCATTGTATAATTTATACAATATGTTCAACACTTTCCCACATAATAAACGTGGGAATCCCATACAACCAGTTCAAGGTCTGAGGTTTTTTGTATGAATCATGTTTGCTGCATCCTGGTTTTACCACACCCCCAGCTACTTCTGCTGGGAGCCAAGGAGTTACTGCAATCACCACTGGTAGGAGATACCATGTGCAAAGGTACCATTTACAGCAGGATGCGATGAAGATGAGAGCCAGAGACTGATAATTTTATCTCAGAGGTTACCTGGGAAAGACTCCTCTAGCTCTATTTAAAAGAGTAACTTTAAATAATGAATAAATTTAGAGATATTATCATTCAAATATTACTTCTTGCTATGACAAATCTTTCATGTAACCCTCAGCCAGGTTCTGTTTATTTAAGGTGATGCTCATTTGAATAGTTTGGGAAAGTAGTGCTTTCACTGTACCTGTTATTCATTTTGACAGTTCTTTGCAACACGAGAAAGTCATGTTTGAACTTGTACAGAGAAATGTCATTGTCTTGTGTGTAGAAAAGATATTGAAGATACCTCAGATAATGTTCACATGCATTTAGTCTCCCTGACTGGCAAGTTTACTGTCAGATTTACTGTCTGACAGCAGCAGGTTTTTTATGGTTGATGGGAGGGGGGGAAATAACCAGTTGCTCCATTATTAATGCAAAAGTGATTATTTTAATCAGTCCTCAAAAACATACATTCCTGAAGTCCTACTGCTTATCGCCCCTACAGACCTACAAGCATATAACAGACATCAACACCTCTCAGCCTTTCCTGTATCAGACGTTTGGCACTTCTTTCACGTGGTACTGACAGATGAACCTCAGCTCCACCTGCTGCAGTCAGGGAGCAAGAGTTTGTCAGGGATTCAGGAACACGGCTCAGATCTGAGCACCTGACTTCGACTTCAGCCCTGAATCAGCCTCTGGAAGCATGCAGGCACACACCTGTCTGCTGACAACAGAGGGAAGCAAACCCAAAGACGAGTCAGGTAGTTCAGCCACCAGTCAGAATACACATTCTAGATGACAAATGCAGCCACCCACTGTTGGAAAACAAAAAATAGAAGCAGAAAAAAATATCTGCCTTACATTTATAAAAGTGGGTTTTTGAGTATTTCCCTCTCCTCAAAGCTATTATTTAAAGGGGTGGGAGGAATTCATCAAAGGAATTGATTGTGTACTATTATGCAGCAGCCACGAAACAGCAACTTATTCCATTAAGCACTGGGACTTTGCTTTGTCTGCTTTTCTCATACGAAGCAAGGGGGTCAGAAAAAGGGATCCTGAGTTTGGTTCTTATCTCCGTCACTGATTCAGTTTGTAACACTAAGCAAGTCAAGTGAGTGGTGTCAGCTCGGCATCACGGATCTTCCCACATCACAGAAACACTGTTTGGCTGAATTAATTTATGCTCATGAAGCACTTAAGCCTTTTTTGAGAAGTCAGCATAGCAGTAAGAAGACGAGTTTCTCATGGGTTCCCAGTGAGCTGGGATCCATAATACTGTGGCAATCAATCAGCGTTACTACAGAGTGAGAGCACTGTGCCTCCCTGAAAGACAAGCATACACAAAAGTTAAGAAATTGTTTATTCCAGCCGTAATAGGAAACTTTTGTATATAATTTCCCTGCTTACTCAGAGGCACTGTAACATCTGTCAGGCCAGGACTAGCACTTAGCCGCAGATCAGAGGAGAGGAACACATGCCCCATTTCCTGATAGCAGCTCACCCACCGCCACTGCCAAACTCAGTGACCACGCATGAGAAACCAAGCTCTGTTCCACTAGAGTATGGTCTGATTTACAGGATTGAATTCAAAATTGCACAGGTGTGAACGAGAGCCATCCAGTCTGTGCAGGGCCTTTAACAACACATCAGCACTCATTGCACAGCACACTGTTTCTTTTAGCAGTTCAAGAGGTGATAAGGATTGAAGCCAAAAGCTGGCCCTTGCTTCTTTGAGCCACACAGTATTTTGATCAGCATCCTTCCCCAGTGAACACCGGTACCACCACCACCTACCTATTCCAGTACCACCAGTCAGGTCACAGTGCAGTCACTGCAACATTCAGAGCTCTTCTGGAAAAAGAGATTAAGAGCAGCTGATTTCAGTCAAAATTTATTCAAGCTCCACAACAGAAAAACTGCAGCATTAACCCCAACACCCCCAAGACACTCTCTTGTATATATCCTCCTCTTTGAGTAGTCCTCTCCTCCCAGGCTTATGCACATGTGCGCCTCTCCAGTTTCACGCATAGACTTGCAGTCTTCAGTCACCTGGTAACATCCAGTGCTGCCAAGTTTCCCTGTGACACCAAGCAAGCTCAGAGGGCAGCAGTGATAGCAGTCATTGTAAGACATCGCTTCAAATCTATTACAGCCCCCTTTTAAGTAACGGGTAACGGAGAAGTCCAGGCTTAGGTAATGGGGAAGCCCAGGCAGGGAAGCTACTCAGTGCTTTAACTTTATACTTTACAGCTACACACACCTACTTGTGTTCACACATCTATACTTCAGACTATTTTATCACCTCTCTCATGGTGTTTCAGAAGAAGATGGTCACAATTTACGATTTTTAAAAGTCATCCCATGCAAGATATTGCAGCTGATTACAATCTATTCATATCACCCAAAGACTTTGAAAGCACAGTCAGTGTTGTATTCCTTATCTGCTGTATTTCCTCCTCTTTCTGTATTACAATACATTTTGCACCCTGACAGAGGATTAATCACCTGATGGGAATACCGCAGACTGCAGAGATCTGCTGGGAAATATATTTCTGAATGACTTCACACCAGTCAGAAGTTCATGATGTCTATGATTTATTGTCTCTGGTGAATTTCTCATTGCTGTTGAGAATTTAAACTAGTTCAGCTGCTCCTAGTGATGAGGCACAGAAGGCAAATACAAGGCCACAGTAACGTCTGTGAAGCTCCAATTTGGAAAGCAGCTTTTCCAAAGTACACTGAGAAATGATGAATTTAGTCGTGAGGAGGAGAAGAGCAGCTTACTTTTCAGCTGTTTCCACATTCCTTCCTGGCTGTGCCATAAAGCCTTATATGTAGCAAAAAGATAGACTGTGGCCAAAACCTGAAGTCCTCCTTCACTTTTCATCACATTTTTACACTGTAAACTACTTCTCAGCATTCTTCCATGTAAAAAGATACACACGCTGAAGAACAGGGGGAAAAAAGCATTAAAAAAGATGTCAGGACTTCTTTTTGGCACACTTATGAGGAACTAAGTGGAAACAGAAAAAGAGAGAGGCTCAGGTAACGGACACTGTTAGACAGATGAGGTTTGTATGCCCAGGAGGGTAGAAAGGCTCAGGTGGGGCAGTCAGAAGCAAAGGCAGATGGCTACATGATTCAAGTTCTCACTTCAAGAGGGATTTCAGGTGCAGAGCCATGATCATTGTGAGTGAAAATTGCTTGGCCAATGTCACTCAATATTTCAACTCATTTTTAAGGCATTTTGTATTTCTTCATATCTTCCTCACTGTTCAATTTTGGTATTCAATGCTACAGCATCTTTTCAGCCTTATGCAAGTTTAGTAATTTCTGTGTGATTATGGATCATTACAAGCAGTGTTCATTCATAAATAATAAGCACTTAATATTTTGCAATCTCTAAATATGCTTCAGTGAAATATACAGTATCCTTTTTGGCCCCCAAAGACTATAAAAGCATCTTCACTCACAGATATTTAAAAGAAGGGCTAAAAATATTCAAGAAAATTACAGTGCTTTAAGTGTTAAAAAGTAAAACACATTTCAGCATGCAAACAAACAAGAGTTTCACTCCCGAATGCTTCGCTCCTGTGTCAAGGGGCATAAACACATGGTGTGAACAAGTGGCAATGTTTAGGGAAATACTGCAAAACTAAATCTTTTCCATGTAGGCCAAAATAACTTATCAGCCAAGCTACTGGGTCAGGCAACTATTTTTCTACATCATATTTTTATGAATGTGAGTAACTTATAAACTCAAGGGCAGAACAAAAGAAGACACTAGCACTTAACCTAGGCAAACAGAAACATGGAAGGGAAGCATCATGGGAGGTGAATAGGTTAGGCTTGCTTTCTTCTGTCATCCCCTTACCATTTCGATGTTTCCATCCTCCATTCTGAGAAATTATGTGTTCCGCTGCAATGAAGAGAAGTTTCGTCTCCTTTCAGCTATCACATTCACCTCTTTCAGAAGGTTTGCTTTGCCCAAATCCTTTGACAGGGAGTGAGTGAAATCTCAGCCCCATTGAAGTTAGTGGGAAATTTGCCATTCACTATAAGGGAGCCAGGATTTTGCACAACGTTTATATCGGTAGAAGACCAGACTGAATCTAGTCCAGTGTTTGTGAAGTGCTTTGAAGTAGAGAGTGTTACAGCACTGAAATTATTGCTATTATTATTATTGCTGCTTAGTGCACGACAGAGAAGAAAGGAAGAAAACCTCTGAATGAACTGGAAGGAAATACTGATTCTGCAGATCTTAGAGATCAGTACATGACATTTTTCTAAACAGTTTCCTTTAAACGTGTCTAGTAAAATTCTCTTTCAACCTAAGTACTTTCTTGGCATGTTAATCCAAAGCAGATCTTCCTACCAAGTGCAGCTATCCTGACTAAAAAACTCCTATCTTTTCCTTGAGTTTTTTTTTATTGCTCTCTAGGGATTTACCGAAATACTCTACAGAGAGCTTAAAATGTTTTCAGAAACACTGCAAAGCCCAAGCGGGAAGGAAGAAACAATGGTTTCCTTTCAGCTTGCCTATTATTCCTCTGAACTGCAGTACAGCCTTTGCACTTCGTTGGCCCATGGAAGAGCCTGGGATTCAGTGAATGCTGGTGATGATAAGCTGTTTCACTACTTGTGGCTGTCGTGTATATATTACCACCAGACAAGACAACAGTTGATCATCAAGGAAAAAAATCCTCTCCCATGATCTCACTAACTAGCTTATTCTGCCACAGGCTCATTCAAAATTCTTCTCAAGTTACATCCACAGCACTGCAATCAGGAAATGTGCTTGCTGCTACCAAAGGAACTAGCGTTTGGGCCTCGGCTCTCCCCATCTGCCAGGCTGCAGCAAGGTCTCAGCCAGGTATCCTCAGATCACAGCCCTCACCACTACCCTAAATGGCTTGCTCATTAGAAAGGAATGCGATATGTAGGACTGAGGCACCCAGGGACAGCTCGTCAAACAGTGCAAACTGTCAGTGCTCCGCTAACCTTAGGCAACCCAAGGTTTCAGGCTGCAGAGGATTTATCTACAACTCAGCAGCTGTGAGAAGAGAGCAGCATTAGGTCACGGAGGGAACGGGCCAGCAACCGTGATTCAGCCATTGGCACACTCATCTCAGCTGAGAATTCCCAACCACAATCTACAAAAGGGACTTGTTACATCTTGATTAATTTCAAATTATTCTGTCTTCTTTCAGTCTCTACCTTTTTTGGTTATCTCAGTGCACAGCAGTGGTCCCAGTGGTTGAGATCTGTACAGCCGAGTTCTTGACTCTGATCTTAATCATGTGGCCAGTGATGGAAACAGTGACAAATTACTGCCATCAGTCAACTACCAAGACAGGATAAACTTGTGTAGTCTCTTGAATTTACTCCATGGCTCTACAGTCCAAATAAAGGCAGTGACATAAAATATGCTGTTAAATACTTCGCTATTTAGTAGGTATAACTGCAGCTAGAAAAAAATATAAAATGTCATAAGCTAAGAATTTGCAGAAAACAGTTTCTATGTCTTCTGTTTTGATCCAAGTGTCGATCTAATAGGCTGTTGCTGCTGAGCAACAGCAATTAGGTTTTAGTGATGCTTGGGAGACTTGCATTCATTTTACTTCTCAGGACACCACAGTTAATTCAGGACTGAGATTTATGTTTTTAAACATGAAACAAAGCTAGATTCTCCAGTGCAGATACCACAGTGTAGACAGGTCTCAATGTCATGTTAGGACACCTCTCTAAAGACATGTAGGCCAAACATCTTCATCACTTCTGCTCAGCACCGCATCAGTGCACCTATGCAGTTTCTGGAATGGAGTCTGGAACAAAATTGGCCTCTCTATGGACAACTCCTTTTGCAGCAGAGGAGATCGCATCTATTGGCATGCAATCATGCCGACACACCAACCATTTGGTCCTTGAACAGCTGTTTGTCAGCAGGTCTCTCAGTGCTTCAGAAAATGAGATCTTTTCTTTGCAAATTGGAATACGAATTGAAATGCCCAGCATGAAAAGACTCAAAAACACTAGCATCAGTGTCTAAGAACTCTAATGAGAGCAAAGGCAAAGCTTAAAGTATATGCCGTAAAGCATACATGTTCCATACTTAAGCTTACCAGTATAAAATGCCAGGTTTAAATATAGCACCAATAAATGCATTTTTAAAATAAGATATAAGATGCTTTTCTACCACTCATCACGCTCAGACACAATGGCTGCATATGTTTAGGGCAGTCAGTTATCACACTTTGCTCTTAGCACTACTTCTCATGGCCTAGAACATAACAAAAGAAGGTACTGGGACCTCTCAAAGAGACAACACTGTACAAATCAGCACTTCCTTCACACAGCACAGCTCTGAAGAATTTGTGTGGCTCCAAGAATAAAAACAGTGTTTTGACTTCAATAGATCAGGCATGGGGAGAATCCAGAAGAGGAGAGTGAGAGGTGTCCCTCTCTGTGCCCCCAAACACCGCACAAACAGCACTGCCTAGAAAGGCCTAGCCAAAAGTACAGACATTTCAGTCAATAATATTTTAGCTTTCATCAAATCAGCCGCAACACTCTTAGTAGGCTCAGGATTCTATTTGCTCTTCTTTTGCCTGACAGAAAAGCCTAATCTTTTGCTAAATTAACTTCTTAGTGGAGCTGCTTCCCACTTTTCTGGCATTTGGGACAGTGAAGGCCCTGGCGCCGCTAACAGCCCTTTGATGTGCCAACCCTCACAGCCCCCAGGCCTTTGGGGTCACACCTGCTCACAGCCCTGTGACTGAACATCACCCCTCAAGGTGTGCCCCGTCCTCCCTACTGCTGGGAACACACCAACATCCCCTAGAAATGCATCTCGCTTTCTCAGCAGCTCTGCAGGCCTGTGGTGGGTCGGCTCCACTGATCAGCTGGAGATTTTGTTTAGAAGGCTTCTTTACGCTGTTTATGTTGCTGTCAAGTTTAGCTCACCACAGACCTAACACTGCCACCTCTTTGTTTACATACCTCTGCTTCAGGACACTGTAACCCTCCTCTACCAGCACTGCCCGATGTGTGAGGGAGCAGCTACTCTTTTTTATTTTTATAAGCCTTTTTAACTACATAGCTATAAGATATTCTTTCAAATTCCACCCAAAGACACCTCTTGCTGTCAGCATTTAATTATGCTTGCATTCCTATGTAAATAGAATGTTAGCCAAAATAGGGCCAATTACAGAAGATAAAGTCAGGCACATCTTTCTTTAAGAAAAGGAAGCTTTGGAAGCTTTTGTACTTCTGATGAACATAACTTTCTGGAAGTACAAAAATATTGTAAAGTGCTGAGCATGTTCTGCTGGGGATAAATCATGCTATTGAAAATTGTACTCAGTCTGTCATCATGCATCTTTCTTAGGAGGACATATTTAATATGTATATATAATGCATGATCCTCACAGGTCTACAAGGTCTTTTCAGACTTTCCTTGAAAAATAATGACTTTAGATCACTTGTCTTAAAGGATTCAAAGCTCACAAAAGATTTCAACCAAGGTTTTCTCCCACGCTGGGTATCAAGTTATCTGACAGTCTTCTCTGTTTGGGTCACGTATGAAAAACATCTGGAGAAACATTATGTTCTAAGTTTAACCACAGATTTTACATCATAAGATAAGCATACATTTTAAGTTCTCATTTAAATCTTAAAATACTGAAATCTCATAAATTCGAATGGGTCCCTGCTCTTCAAAGTTTAAATGTCCATTTCCCTTTCTAATAGATTGAGAAAATAACATAATCCTTCAATCTAGACTATCTGACCTCACTGTGTTTAGATTGACAGGAGCTGTGGCAAGCCTCATTCAATTTCTCTTCATCAACATAAGTCTCAACTCAGTTTATTAGTTCATCTGTCACCTCCAATCCAGATTACAGTGAAAGCTGGTACAAATCTAATACAGTAACTAAATTTGTAGTGTACTGGAACACTGTAGTTAACATCAGATTCCCAGGTAGCATTCTCAACAACCACACTGAGCGGTAGAACTGAAGTGATACTGAACGGTTTCAGAGCTATTTCAGGGCTAGCAGCTTTTAAAGTTAAACTTGTACTAGTTTCTGGATGATGAGAAAGTGTATCAGGTATTTCAGCACCTGGTTTGCTCAATTGCCATCTAGCTGAAAAGGAATTAAATATCAGTGAACCTGCTGCTGCTTCAGAAATCTATATTAAACATGATACGGTGAACTCAAAATGAGTCTTGACCCTAAGGCTCAGCTTACATGTTATTTTCTTGTGGCACATTTGCCTCTGACAATCCAATCTCAATTTATTCACAGATTCCTCATGTTTTTAGTTTTGTCAGAGGTGAGTATCAGAAAAAACTTTGCTATCACAGTTTATATGGATAACCCAAGTTCATCTTTCTGAGACACCAGCAGCAAATCAAAGCAGAATTTGCGTCACTGTATTTTTAATTGTAGACTTTTGGATACTCTAAAAATGCTTCCTGATGAACGCAGTAATTAAACATTTGCAATTAACTTATTCTTTTGCTGAGTACCATCCCAGTACTGTGATGTAATTCATTTGTGCTTTTTGACCTTAAGGAAACTTTGGCAGATGAAGCCATGAGATGTATTCTCACAGATCTGCCCTGTTACCTAATGTTGCCCAGTGCTACCTTAGAGGAGTGTGAAAATAATTTACATATAAATATAAAATCAATTCTATACAAAGCACTCTGAACAAATGTGCTCTACTGTATGCTCTAAAAAAAACCTAAACAACATTTTGTTTGGCTGGAAATGCTTTGATAAACAGCAGGTCTCATTGAGTGCAACACTGAAATGCTCTAATGAATTTTTAATGCCTTAAGTTGTCTAACTGGATCTTATTACAAAGAAGCTGAAGACACAGAAGCATGATGTTTCCTCCACTGGCACATTTAAGAAATCAACAGAGACATGACAAAAAAATGTTCTTCTTTCAAAACAAGGCTCCAAGACTGAACTTGGGGGGGAAAGAAGAGAAAGAAAAAGTGATTTGTCGTGTTTTCTAGAATGAAACTATTGCTGTTGATATGAAACCCACATTACCATTTCCTCAAGCTGACTTCACTTTGTTCTGCGTTCTACCTCTGTTGGTATAATATTGCATCTCCGACTGGCTGGCAGATGGCAGAAACTGATCACTTTTGACAACAAGCTAAAGGTCAGAGAACTCTAATTGCATAAACAGTAGAAGGAAAATTCTCCTATTAAATTAAAGGTGCAATTTTCCTGTGAAGTTACAACACAGTTTTCAATACAAGGGTGTGCTTCATTGATATCTGTTGTTGCACAGGTCTACAGAGTGCACAAGTCTTTCTGTTCTGTTCAATAACATGTACTGATTAATGAGATTGAAGAGAATGTTCACCTTAATTTTTTTTTTTCTCCAGTACATCTGTGTGTCACAAGTTATAAACACAGCATGAAGTTCTTTGCAAGAGAAACAGAGGAATAAATGCTAAGGACTCCTCAAGCTTTCTGCTCTTTGCCTGCCAACCCATCCATTGGGCTTTTGGAAGCCTCTCAGTTTGCCTGGAGGCTTCTATTGCTGGAACAACCTATGTATTATCATCATCAACAAAACAATGGGGTTGGCTGCAGCGGAGTGGTAGCACACTGCCCAAGTAGAGAAAAGAGCCCCATAGAAAGCGTGCAGAGAAGTGGCTGTGAATAGTGTAAGTCAAGGAGCCCCACAGAGCATTAATGCACACTGGGGTTGTTGTGCCAGGGCTCCAAACAGTGAGCTGCATCTTCTGGCAAAGTGACGGGGAAGCGTCAGGGCTGGTCAGAAAGCCAAGCTGCTCACGCATTTTCCTCATGTGAAGGAGAGGAGGAGCTTCAAGCATGCATACACATAAGAACTGCTTCCACCAAAAAAAAAAAAAAGTGGTGCTGCTTCACATAATGCTTTTTCTGAGCACAGTGAGGAAGGGCCCAAAGTTCATCTGCCCATAGATTTCCTTGAATGGGAAGCAACACGTGGAAAGTGGATGCCTTCTTCCCAGAATACACTCTGGAGTGTTTGAGTACGTACCTCATCCTCCTTCACGTTTGTTTGTTTTATCCATCTGCTATTGCCCCATATTTAATTATGAATTGAAAGCATTCTCCTGGAGCTGCACTCTGAGCTTTTTAAACTGAAGTGTTTGAATAAGGCCTGTCACTACAGGAAGGATGTAGAGGGCATCACATTCCCCAGCTGCCTCACATCACCCTTTCCCCCTCCCTGCACCTCAGACCGTGATGCAAACTGAGAGAGCTCTCAGCAGCTGCTGCCTCTTCCCTCTTCCCTGCTGAGCAGCTTCCAGGTGGGAGATGAAGCAAGGAGTGACTTAAGGGCATGCTTTCCAGTGCTTTCCAATGACACACTACTAGAGGGTGGATTCCTCCATCCTATACAGCCAGGAAGGAAAGAGAGACAAAAAGTTGAACAAGGGTTCATGTGGCTCCCTGATTCTCCCTTACCCAGTCGCAATGCCTGGTTAAAGAAATGGCTTTAATTTTTAACAGACGAGTAACCCAAGGAACTATGCACAGTCGCACAATATATTTCTTCTGGCAGGACATACAGAAGTTGGATGTCTTGGCAGTACACTGAAGTTGGGAAGTCCCTCATTTTGGAGAACTTTCCAGGAAGGGGTGTTTGGGGGTGATTTCCACTCCCTTTGCACTGGTTGAACTGCCATATGAAATAACCTGTTAGAGTCTTGGGCTCAGAAGGAGCTTCTCCAGCAAAGTGCCTCCAGAGCAAGCTGAAGTCCTTCTGCTCAGCCTAGAGTGTGTCCCCGCCACTGCCAGGGTGATAACAGCTTCGTGGCTTCGTGACAACCCACAGAGCAGGGGACATCTGTATTTTTTCTGTACCAATCTTCAGAGAGTGAAATATAAATCTTTTAAATGTGTAACCTGCTTCTGAAGCAATTATTTTTCTCTGAATAACTCCAACAAGCCATTTGCATTTGATAATTTCACTGATAGGAGGCAGTTTCAGGTAGCAAATTTGCTGCTTTGTTCTTCACAATATGAGGAAATTTCACTTTAAAAGCGGGTTTTCAACTTCAAAGCTTTATAATCTGACACTTGCAACACAGCACTCACAAACCACCCATGCTCCTCCGCATTTTGGCCATTTGTGGAGCCCAGAAGTGTTGTGGAGCTGACTGGCAGCAAGAGGGACTGAAGAAGCTCCTGTGTGGGCTTCTGGTGCAGCCAGATGAGATGAAGGAATTAGAGCCAGGGTGCGGTTCCCACCTAGAATGCCTCTCCTGCAGTTCACAGACCTTCACACTGTCTCATCAACACATGCTTCCCGCTCTCCTTCCAAATATGCAAACTGCACCCTCTCCCAGGGCCCTCCTTAGCTTAAGGGTGCTGGCATGCTCTCTGCTGACTTTCTGGAACCCAGAGATTTCCAATTATTTCCACATCCTCCTCCCATTTCTCTTCTGGCTGCGGTGCCTCTGGGCTGCCTGCTGTACTTCCCACTCTGCAGGTCTGCAAGGCAAAGGCAGGAAGGCCAATAATTAGGAGAGCAGAGTGAAATAGACACAGAGCAGAAGGGAACACATAGAAATTGCCTGAGGTCAGTGCACTCTCTCTTTTGCCCTTCTCTTTGAGAAGGCCTTCATGTCTCCTCAGTTCTTGCTATAAGCTTCCCAGCTGCTTTTAATTCAGCACCAAGCTCTGTCTCTCGGGTTTTAGGAAGAGAGAAGTGCCTTCTTTGCATCCAGGTACGTAAGGCCGCATCGAGGTGAGGTATGGGCAGCATGTGACAATAACACACTGCAGCGTGACTGAGAACTCTTGAACATACTGTTCCCACGTGTGAACTTACTGCATTAGGTGACACCTTCCAGATCAAAAGTTGATTCCCGTTTATTCAGGACTTCACATTTCATGCTGACCCTCTTATCTAGGGTAATTACAGCACGTTCTCCACAGTGAGTCTGCAACTCAGACTCATCCATCACTCAGCCCAGCGATTCCCTCAGTTCCCGGTTATCAGCACAACCCAGCTGTACAGCCATAGCTCCATCCCTTAGCTCTCCAAAGCTTGTATAACCACTCTGCATCTCGCAGTCTGACTCCACACCTGCGGTGATGGAGATGTGGTGGCTTTCGGTGGTCTCCTCCAAGACCTGCCCTGGCCCAGGCCACAAAGGGCTCCACCCACATGCCTGCAGGGGGTACTGCTGCAAACGGCTCCTTCACCCTGTTCCCAGGCCAAGTATGGAAGGGAAGGGAAGGAAAGGAAGGAAGGAACAGGAGATAGCAAATGGACCTACTGTTCACAAGAAGGGTGGGGGAATCATAGAGAAAAGCTGACCTGAGCTGCAATGATCTTTTGGTTTCCCCTTTCTCCTGTAAGGATGATTTCTGCTCTTCTCACCCTACTCTAATCCAACTCCTTCCCCTAAAGGAAGGGGAAGAACTGTGCCCGCCTTTTGCAGAAGTCCTGGTTTGATGCTTCACTCAATGAGAACAGCACTTTCCACTGGAAAAGCTGAGAACCTCCTGAAGGTCTCAGGTCAAGATATTGACAATATTGTGACTCTTACATGATTATCTATTAGATTGCCAGCATAAAATAAAAGCCAAGCATTTATCTGGTTAATTACTCCTTTCATTTTATACATTATTCCCATTTCAAAATCTGTGTATACATTTGCAGCTCCTAACAATAGCGTGTTTGTGTGAGTCCAGCTGACCAAACAACAGAGCTATTTATAACTACAGATGACCGGACTTTGCTATATTTTCATTTATGTAATTTTCCTTAGATCATTCATTGGAAAGTGGTCGTACTTTCATGTTTCTCACACGCAGAGGCCTGTAGGTTAGCACACAGGAGATTAACCTTGGCAAGCTACACCACTGGGCTGACTGAGGAGGAATTCTCACTGCAGCTGTCTGAACCAACAACGCATAAGGTCTGGGGCTGAGGAAGTTCTCATCAGGCAGCAGGTAACAGCAACACTAGTGTAAATAACTTCCAAATACAAACCTTTGTAAAACTAGAAGTACTTTTTTTTTTTTTTTTTTTTTTGCCAAGGCTCACTAGCACTGCAGTGAAATGGTAAATGTCTAAGAAATTCCAAAATATGTGACTAGGATATTGAGAATTGACATTAATTAAACAGGACAAATTCCCATCATGTGAAGCATCTTCTGCATCTTCTTAGACAGTAAACAGCACTAGAACATGCCCATCCATGCTAATGGAGCATCACTTTCCATCCATATATACCTGCAATAAATTAAAAAGTATTTTGAACATTTTCAGATTCTTCTCTCTGTAGCAACTTAAGTGGGGACAGGCAATGCCAGATGGAACATCAAATGCTTCATCTTTGAAGTTATTTTATCTACAATCTTTTCCCAGTGCCTGGAAGACTTGGAGTAAGGTACACTATCACCACCAACTGATAATGCTAGTCAAGGTGAATTCATTCAAACAGGCATACTATTACCGAAGAAAGACAATTTGCAAGAGCCCTTATTTCTGCCTAGTGGGCCAGTTCTTCACAAGCATTTTACAGGAGGACTGAATTTCAGAAGAGACGAGAAACATGAGGAGAGTCGCAGTGTCCAAGGTCCTCATAGGACTGTATTTCAAAACATGGAGCAGCCAGATGGAGAAAGCAACATTTTTTATTGTATGCACTGTACAAAATAGACCTCACAACTAATCCGACCAGACACATAGCCAGCCAGGGCAGATCTACTAAATAAAGCCATGAGATCTTTTCCCTAAAATAGAGTATATTAAGAAATTTCGTGGTTCAAAATACACAGTAAAACTCATAGCTGGCAGTAAACAGGATAGAAACAAAGTCATGGAGGTTGCATTCCTTTATTTGATATCAGCATAGTCCCTCTTATCTGGTCCCACCAAATAACTGAGAAAACTTTACTCAAACACAAAAAGAAAAAGCAGGGATTTATTTGGGAACTTAAAATATTAAACTCCTCTCACTGGGCTGTGTCCATGCAACTAAATGGTGCTGATGCTCAGTAGTACAAAATTTATTCCTACTTCCCACAGCCTTACCATTTCCTTGACTTTTTTTCTTTCTTTCTTTCTTTTTAATTATGTGGGATTTAGACTTTCTGATGAGTTCAGAAAAGAAAAGCTTGCTGGTATTGTGAATTCTGATATCACAGCAGAAGAATGCCACACACTTATTAGACAAGTGTTTCCATCCCTCTGTATACGTGACTCTTCCCTCAAGCTAATCATTTTCATAACCTTTTGCCCTTTTCACGGCATCATAGCTATTTAGTAATATTAATTTTTTTTTCCCATCTGGTAAAATGTGTGACCCCATTACCTTACTAGTTCATAGCTGATTTAAACAAAGATCAACTTAAATGCAAAGAGTAGTTCACAGAGTCTCTGTTCCATAATACTTTTTGTCTGAATATGTTAGTCAATACCCACTCATGCTCCCTGAGGAAAAAGACATCCAAATGATTAGGAAGGAAGAGGAGGTACCGCAGCTTTTTAAAGTTGTTTCTGGTTCCTTTCGTCTCAGTCACCAGCCTCACAACTGAATTTTCTGGAAGAGCTTTTTTCCTTTGAAAACTGCCTTCTGGGCTAACACTTAGAACATGCACTTGGAACCATATCCAACATAGGGTTGCAATTAGCAGCCAGTATAGCACTTCTGCTGACCAAGTAACCAGCTGAGTTTATTGCTGAGGATGTATTCACAATATCACCATCTACTGAAACTAGAAGTTACGGTAACTGCTATGTTGTCTAAGCCAGATAAAATTCTATTGTCTTTCTCATGTCCACTCACAACAGCCATGAACACTAGCAAAAGAACCAGTATTTGACAACAAGGTAAAAACTTTAATGGAGAAGAGCAGAAAAGATTCAACTAGAATATTTTACATGAGAAAAAAGACTCAAAATGAAAAAAAAAAAAAAAAAAATAAAAAAAAAAAAAAAAACAATAAACCAATACTGAAAGTACTTTTATCCTAATCTCAAGTGTTTAACAGCATTAGAATAATTTCTTTCAACATATGTATTAAAATGAATGAGTGTTCAGAAGAGTTGAATCAGTTCACCAGATGACGTGGCTACGCTTCTAATACGAGAAATCTGTGTTGCCTACTGACTGTTGAGAACTCACCACTTGGAGAGGAATGATGGTTTAAGAATATTGCTTGTATTTCTCCACTTCTTGGAAAGTCCATAATGAGACCTGGAATACAGAAGCACAGCATGTGAATAAAGTAAATCAGACAGGAAAACTCCCACTTACCTCTCTTGTACAATGGATTATCAAAAGAGTGTGAAAACTTTCTTAGAAAACTTACGGATTAAAAAAATTTATAGAATGGAGTGTAATACTGACCCATAGTCCTGCTTTTAACCTTGAACAGAAAGTAAAGAAACAGTCAGTCTGGGAAAGCTTACAGAAAGAAATGTTTCTTCTAAAATATTTCTAAACAGTCTGGACTTTGTAACCTTGTCTTGATGAGAGTCCATTCTTCCTCTAACAGAGGTCAGTTCTATCGTGGCAAAGTAGTCCCTGGGTACTCGCTGATCGTTAGTAGTAGTAAAGTCAGTGCAAATGGATACTCTTCAGGTGAACAAAAGAATAAGAAAATAATACATTTTAATGCTATATCTGAAGGTTATGTGTACATGTAGAAACAGTACGGAGAACATCAGCAGAGGACACATGCCAGGAAGAGCATAGACTGATTATAAAGAATTCAACACACACATGCTTGCCAGTCTGCATGGGTTCTCAGGTGTTTAAAAACTTAATTTTCATTCAAGGTGGTGGTGCTGCTGTTGGGATTTGAGTTTAGTGATTCAGCTTTTTAAAGTACAGCCCGTCTTTCACAAGCATTTTTCCTAGGAAGCTGCAAAAGGGAAACAGAGCAGTGGGGAGAAAGCTGTAAGAGAACAGGACCTATGTTCTCCTTCACACTATATGACACACTGCCCTCAACGTTGCTTCTAAAAAGTTCCTGAGAAGCTTGAAGGAATGCAACGAATGTCTGGCAAAATATGCAGAGATATCTGCAAGATTCAGTTCAAGCACTGAACCTTTCCTTCTTGCAGCACTGCTGCCCTTTCTGTTAGTTTACTTGATATAGTCATTATTCTCTGGAGGGTTAAAGCAACATAAAGGTCATTTAGTCTGCCTATAATGTATGGGAAGCCTTGAGTAGGAAATCTGCCACATAGGTTTGTATAGCACCTCTCCCTCAGCTCCAGAAACTGGAGGAGAAACTGTACAGCACAGTGTTACAGACCTGTGAAGTATGCTTGATCCTGTCTACCCCTCATCCGCCACCAATACGAGCGCTGCAGATCCATCCAATTTGGAAACATGAGTTCAAAAGCCTTTCCACTCTTTGTATGCTGACTTCTATGCAGCTGCTAAGCTTGTGCTTGATATGTTTACGTTAAGGGTTTGGTGCAAGCAGGGCTTATTTTGTATAGCTGTCTGAAAACGTCCCACCCACCCCTTTTTAAAAATGGGCAAATGACCAAATATTTCTGTAAACCTTCTAAAATCCTATAGTCTACAGAAGACGTTTAGTGTTCTAAACTAAAAATGAACATTTTTAGGGAAAGCAGACATTTTCCTGGTGGAAAAAAAATGTTATATTGTTAAAAAATGATGAGTTTAAAAGCATTCAGATGATCCTTATCACTAAAATATGCTGAAAACTAAAGAGGGCAGTTCAAGAATAGGTTCCTTTAAAGATCTGCCTAACACAGGCAGCACAGTGCCTTGACGGAAAGACATTTCATATGTTGATAAGTTTGTAACGTTCCACATGTTTATTTTGGTCTCAAACCCATCATCAGAAAAAAAAGCTTGCAATTCTTTGATGAAGTGATTTAATGAATGAGAGCAAAGAAAGTAATTTAATGAATGGCTTAAAGAATGTATTTGTTTGCCATGCAGTTCTTTTATCCTTTGTTATACAATGTGTTCCTTTTTTAGTATCTAATCATAGTATCATAGAATGGTTTGGGTTGGAAGGACCTTTAAGATCATCCAGTTCCAACCTCCTGCTATAGGCAGGGACACCTCCCTCTAGACCAGGTTGCTCAAAGCCTGAACCAGCCTGGCCTTGAATGCTTCCAAGGAGGGAGCATTCACAACCTCTCTGGACAACCTGTTCCAGTGTCTCACCACCTTCACAGTAAAGAGTTTATACCTGATATCTAGTCTAAATCTACCCTCATCTAGTCTAAATCTACCCTAATGGTTTAACCAAATGTGGCACATTGCTAAACCCAAAATACGCAGAGGACCATGGAACTCTGTGACAGAGAATCAGGCTGCAAACAAATGAGTTCCTCCTTTCCTGTTGGGTACTGGAACTGGTAGCCACATTTTTTTCCAAGTTTTTCTTCAAACCAAACTGTTTGGGTGTCCGCAGGCATTCTTTGGTGGAGGACCTCAGAGACAAGTGGGAAAGGGTTTGAGCTGGGCTCAGCAGAACACCTTTCCTAGGCAATCCAACAGCTTGGTGGATAAGGACTACATGCAGAACACCATCAGAGTACCTAAATTAATGATAGATCACCTCAAGAAAATGGCCCAGGACAATCTAAGGCCACAAACAGCTGGAGTCTTAGTGTGTATCTCTCCATTGACAACAGTGGGAGGATTAATCTGCAGCATCAGTGAATCTGGCTTTCTTTAGCTCCAGGACCTGCAGAACCCTCTGCAGAAAAGTTAAGTAGCATTTCTGATATTTCTGGCCCATAGTTACAGCATTTATTCTGAAAGAAAACTGACTTTTTTCTTCAGAAAGATTACATGCAGAAGCTCTTGTATTTCAGGTGTTGAAAATTGCAGTCTGCAAGGACAAGAAGTAATCCAGTGCTATTATCTCTCTTCAAACACTGTATTTATCTTTTAAGCAGAAAAAAAATGAAGCATGAGACATCAGCAAACAAAGCCCCTGTACCTCTCTGAGAAGATTACATGGGAATTCAAATGTCCTAGAATAATTCACAGATTCCTGAGTTCACATGAGCAGCAGCAAAAGAGGAAAATTGCTCCATATCCTGTAGAGAGGAAATGAAAGGTATCAGGAAGAGAAGAATGTGCTGTGTGGTGCGAAAATTCTGTTTTGATTCCTGATGCTAAACATCTGCCTGTGTGTGTGTGTGTGTCTGTGTGTGCAGTCACTTGACTTAGTGAGAGAAAAGCATCTTCAAGATTGTGCAAAGTCTATTCCAGACCCAAGCTGTCTGAATTGGCAGCTGTGGGAACACCCACAGGAAGCATGGGACCCTGGAAGAAAAAGTGTAGGAGTGCATCCTGTGGGGATAGATAAAAGTCAGAGCCGGGCTATGGGAACCTCTTCAGAACAAACATGCAAATACGGTTTCGCAAGTCAAAGTCTCAACTGTTTGTTTAGGGATTTTTTTTTTTTTTTTTTTTTTTTGTTATTTGTTGCTTTTATTTGGCTTTCACAGAATAGAAAAAGGATCTCAGAAAAAAAAAATATGAATGAAATCTAAACCTTACATGTTTTCTTTATTGCTTGGTGTGAACTCATACGCTTCGTCTGCGGCACCACAACTTGTTTTTATACCTTGCAGTGGAGGAATGTCATAGTTCACCTACTTCTTCTTCCACTGAGTTTGCTACTCAGTCCACACACAACTAATGAGCAGTGCTAGTGCAAAGCTGCCCATATTTTTTGCACTGTCGCTGTCTTGCTGAGAAATGCCTCCTCCCATCTGTATGAAACGTTACAATTCCCAGCTTTGAAATTGTTAGTGCAGAAGAGTAACAGTGGAAAAGAAGTTCACCCATGTATTTATTAATGGATGTTCCCAACAGTTGAACTCAAGCAGAAATCAGTGTCCTACCAATAGCTTCCCATGAATATCAACAGGTGACTCAGACTGTCTGCCATAAGAACACATGGGCCCTTGTATTCCCACCATCTCTGTAATATACTCATCTTTCTATCTCTCTTACCTTTATGTGCCCTGCTGAATAAAGCTAGATGGATTTATTTTTATCTTACCTAGATGACATTTTCATTTTATATTGGTGTCTGGCAATCTTCTCAGTCTTTCAGCCAACTGTCTGCTATCCGTACTTGTAATATCCTGCAACACCGGTGCCCAGAGATCGATTGCACGTTGTGTCAGTTATTCTTTTTTCTTTTTGTGTCTGAGCATTCCCAATTCTTAGATCACTAGGAAGGTTGAAAAGAAGATTTTAGTTGGCTTTCTGCCCACTATCTATTCTCTTTTCTGACTCTTATGCTGTATATTCTCTTGCTTGTTTTACTATCCAGACTAAATACTCTTTTCAATCTCTTCTTACAGGGAATATATTCTCTGTTGTTTTCTAATATTTCTGTTACCTGCCTAGAATTTATTTCTAATTCCATGCCTGCCTTTTTTAGATGAGGATACTAAAGTACTTAAACAAAGCACAACAATCAAATCGAGGATATGGCATCATAAATGCAATATATAACACTCTCCAAGTCTCCAAGAGACTGTCTACTCACTTCTAATGTCACTTTTGTAAGTCATTTTTACTGTCACACAGCCAGAACATACATTCACCATGCTGTCCACGATATCTCATAGTTCTTGTTTCCCACCAAGAGGTGACTACTGAATTCAAAACTCATTCATACAAAAGAATAACTTAAAGTACATTTCCGTGTCCTTCTGCTGGTAGTTTCCAAAGGAAGGAAGGAAGGAGGGAAGGGAGAAAGGAAGGAAAGAAAAAGA
>PPHD01005973.1:0-25372 GCA_002909625.1 Bambusicola thoracicus | reverse complement strand
AGAGCCACATCCAGCCTGGCCTTGAATGCCTGCAGGGATGGGGCATCCACAGCCTCCTTGGGCAACCTGTTCAGTGCCTCACCACCCTCTGGAGGAAAAACTCCCTCCTCATATCCAACCTAAACCTCCCCTTCTTTCATTTGACATCATAGCAAACATCTGATTCAGGCACATACATACACAGTTATCTTTGAGAAAGTTAACACTAGACATTAAAACACTTTCTTAAAAATAAATTCTGTTATATTGCTGTCCTTTAATTCTGTGTTCCCATCAGAACACTGCATGCTTCTGTTAGATTCTGCTTTAGTTGTGCAGTAAGCAAAGCACCCTCAGAAGCTTTCTGTATTGCACAGCAGCTCAAACTCTCTGTATCAGGCCACAGGAGGCAGCACCTAGCTGTGTTCTCCCGTTACCTTCTTCAAGAGAAGCTATAAAATGCAAACCTCATGCACTCAGATTTGCACATATTAATTTATTTTATATATAATTGTAATAGAAATATAAAAATGCAGTCTACTTGAAAATAGAGTAATAAATATTGGAACAAAAGGAACGGTAACAGGGCCAAGCTTTTTAGCCCATTTATTGTTCCCCTTGCAATTGTAGATCTCAGTGTCTCAGCATACAACAAACAGATCTGTGATACGAAACTCTCTGTGGGCTATGAGCAGCGTATCAAAATCAGAAGCAACTGTTCAGAGTGACTTATATATTGCAATCAATTATGTAAGAAATGTGAGTCTGAGGTTAAGTATCCTAAAAATACAGTTTCCAAAAGTGAAATCCACAGACCTTGTCAGGAGCTTTCTCCTCTAGAGAAAATTGTTAGTTATGTAACCCTTCTCTTCCCAAGTCCTTACATTTAATAAGTGCTAAGATCCTGGTCAGGAAAATATTTAGCAGTATTTCAGATGGCTTTCAGGTCCAACAATATGATCACATGCTTAGGAAGAGGAAAAGCTCCTACTCACCGTGGTGACCAGGCAAAGCAGAGTAGGCTCCTGCTCCCTCATGGCTTCTGTCAGTATTCTTGTCACTTGACAGAAGTTGCTGCTCAGAGGAAACGGGATTAGCTTTGGTATGCAGTTATCCCTGCAGCTGGGTGACATGATTTAGGGCAGGCAGTACACTGATTTTCTATTTGACTTCACACAACACAGACAAGGCAGAGCAATTGATTGTTCATCTAAAGCAGAATTAATTGTGCACGATCACACACCGCATTTTCTGCCAACAGAATTTGGAACGCAGCTAAAAAACCTCAGTCATGGACAATACGCTATTGCAGAACAACTTACACCTTACCTGAACTTGCAGATATTATCCAGACCACTTATGGAATGGATATAAGCCAGAAGTTTGCACGTATACACATTACCTATATCCTGAGTATATCCAGATATCTGACCGTTTTTAGGCTATGGCTCATTTTGTTTTATTTCTGGTCAGACTATCATCATTTGGTCACTTACAATTAACCCAAATCTGTACATTTTCTAATTTTCAGTTATATATTTCTAGACTTTGCCCACTGTTCAGTAAATGTCTCTTCAGAAAAGCAACGTATCAGACTCCAGAAGTAAGTCAGTGCAACATACTTTAATTCACAGACAATTTCAATTTAATACTATCTACAATGGCCAGCATTCTGCAAGTAGCTCGGATAGTTCTTCTTCTCTAATGAGCATACTAACACACATATGTAGTTTGACTTGGGATGTCTTTTTGTGCACTCTGATGATTAACTTCCATTAGACAGCAACAAAAGCAAAGCCTAGAAACGGATGAGTTTAGCTCGCACTTATCTAATGTCAGCATAAGGTTTAGAGTCTTCATCTGCTAATATGCCAGATAATACCCAGTTCACCAACTATTTTGTATTCCCATAAGGCTATTCAGCACCCCAAGATACACATAGTTTCACGCCAAAAGAGATGTTAGCAAGTATGCGTATAGCTGCAGTATAGATCCTGCAAGGAATATCTGTCTTCAAGGAAAGGTTTCTCTCTCCCTCCCTGGATGGGTATTTTTAAAATGAAACCAAAAAGATTTAGAAGTACTTTTCAGAACGCTTGCTCTCTGAGCACAATTAAAAATAAAAAAAAAACCTCTGCCATACAAAGAATATTGTATAAGTTTATTATAATTTACATCACGAGTGAAAGTATTTTATAATAGCTTAAAATCCATAGCAATCTCTCCTGTCTTTGTGTCAAACTTTATTGCATACGTGACAGCAGTAGGGAGGTCTGCCACAGTTTCTGATTCAATAACAGAACTGAAAAAATAGACAGCTTGCTTGCAGTGGGGATTCCATTCACAGTTTCCCTACAGGAGAGAGTTAAAAGTGAAAGTAGTTACAATCCTAGGATATTATTACTGGACAGTAATAATGCAATAAGAGCACAAGAGTTCTTATTTTCAGTTCAGTACAGAGAGATCAGATACAAGTCCTCACAATCATGGCCAATCCCTCGTCAAAGAAATGCGTAACTTGAAATCCAACATGCTATGCTGCACAGTGAAGTCGCAGACAACAAACAGATGTTGTCAAACAGTATGTACATGGAGTACCAAAAACACCTCATCCTTCTCTAACTTTTTCTTTGTTTAACTGAGAAAAGGAAGTTGTATGTTGTGTACAAGCGAGTTGTATTTAAGTTGTATAAATACTACTTCGAACTAGCATCCTATCTGCATTCTGTATGTGGTTCCAATCTACAGAAGCATTTGGAGCCAATTCCGACTCTTATTTTAAGAGTCTTCCCAGAAATAGATAAACAGATAGCTCTACTAGCTCTGTTTACATAATATTCAAAGAGTTTAATAAAGAGGTCTATGTAAATCAAGCATAGCCAACTGAGACTCATTTTTCAGCACTGTAATCCTAACAGATTTGGAGAGATAATAAAATTAGATTGAAGAAGTACCTTTTCATTTGAAATCTGCATCAGTCCTGTACTAACTGAGATATCAGCAGTAAGATGATATTCCATCCACAGAACTGCTCCATGGCCCTTTCCCTTTCTGGAGAGAGGCAGGGGATTAAAATCCATCACCATAGCATTATCTTTATAACACTGATGTCTTTAAACACTGCACCCATTCCTCATCTAGCTGGGAGAGAGTGAGAGCTGTAAAAGCATGAATAACTTGTCTCTCTGAAAACAAATTGAACAGATGAATAATTTGGTGAATGCTTTGCAACTTCTTAAGCATTTGCAGACATTAAATCTAAAAAAGACAATGAAGAGGAAGTTAAGTTGTAACTAAATCTGCTAATAAACACAGCCATTTAACAGGCACTTAATAAAGCACGGCAGAAATGATATGGCGTATTTGGAGAGTATCTCCTTCATAGACCCCAGTTTGTATCATTTTTATTAATCATACCTTCCATCTCACTTCACGTCTGTGCTTCACAAGGGCAGAGGTCACGCTGGCATATTGCCTGTAAATACAACTGGTGCAAAGGCAACAGAGACCCTACACAGATGGTTATGGGTTTTGTGTAACCATTAATTGGGCTTCACAATGGAAACACCTACTTACATAAACCCTGGATAGTTACAAGTAACTTCTCCCTGCTTTTTAATTTTTAACAGCATTTCACATCTGAACAGCAGTAATTACAATCTGTAGTTATGATGAAAAGTATCTCGGATGACATGAAAAATACCAAGATTGTCAGAATTATAGCTAAAGGGAAAGATTGTGTACACCTCAAAGCCATTAAACAGAATAATTTGGAAAGCTAAATAGGAGCTTTGTCTGCAGGAACACAGCAACAGGGAACAAACTCAAAGATTGCAAAAGAATAAACAACAATTTGTTTTATGTAAACTACAAATTAACCTGTTTATATTTTAAATCATAGTGACATCTATTAAAATGTTATTCTTGAAATACAGGCATATTATCTAAATTACCCTCTCACTGTTGAAGCCTATCACGAGTAGCTTTGGGAAATTCATGTTGGAGTAAATTCCACAACTTTAGGTTGCATTTTCACAAATTCTTAATTATGATGCCCCTAGTTAACACACACAGTTTGAAAACCATTTATAGCAATGACAAAACTCACCGCAACAGATTTACAGACCCCTCTGTGCTGAGACAGTGCTGTGGTACAGTCTTTCTGAAGTCAAATAACAAAACCTCCTGGGGATTGGAGAGTGACTTGCAAGGGTATTCCCACAGAGGGTGAGGTTCTGCTTCCTTTGATTCTCTAAAATTCAGAGAATTCTGAAGAAAGAAAAAGTAATAAAATTATCTGAAAACATTCCAAAGGCAGATAGTCCCTGTTTTCAAATTATGCATCATGATTTCAGAGTATTTAAGCAATAAAGTTCCGACAGGATAGGACTGCACTTCTTAGCTAAAGGAAAACCACGTACTGCATGCGTGCACTAATTGCTAGGACTACAGTCCTCAAAAGGGAGATAAAAATGGATATTTTCAAGATACAATGCATTCGAACTTCTCTCTTGAGATTAATTCTACTCTACAGTGGCCTGTACTCCCACACAGTGACTATAAAGTCAATCCAAACGGCTACCACAAATACGGAGATACACAATGCAACTCTAGAAACTGATAGATAAATTTCACCCCTTCATCAGTCTCATCAGTTTCTCATAGAGCACTGCTCACTACCAAAAATACCTGCAAGGGCAAGCGAGGACTGCAGGATTCATTTATGAACAGCTCCTAGATGAGTTTATTCAACAGCCACAATATTTATGAAAGACTGCAACAGTGGTGTTGACTAACACACTCATTGTTAAACAGCCTTACTTTAATCATGTCATCCATAGTCTGGACATCAAAACCTTCACAGGTGCCACATGGACTCCGGATTCTCCATAAGTCCTGAAAAGGAAAACAGGATTTTGACTCTGTTAATGGAAAGAGTTTTAGCTGTAAAGTCACCTGTTAGTAAAGTGCACGTACCTTCCTCCAGCCTGGGCATATAAGATCAGCCAAACCTAGGTTGCCACACAACAGAACATACTACATTACACCTCTAAATCACAGGATGGAATTCAGACCTAGTTTAGTAGAATTTAAGGTAGTCAATGCTGTAAGAATTTGTATTTTAGTTGGTCTTCACTAAGTGAATTGGTCTGAATCAGTTCCTTCCTAACTAAGGATCTATCAGCGCTGAGCACTTCTGTCTGAAGACAACAAACCATCACTCCTCCTTGTAGAACGTATAGCTGGTAAAGAGAGGCAAAAGATACAGAAATATTACATATTGAACTAAGACAAAAATATTCTTGCCCTAAAATTGACGTTATTTGCCTTCAGAAGATCTGAATTCTTACTACAAGAGCAATTTCAGTGTAATCGTAAGAAAAAATATGAAGAGAAACCGCTCTGTTGAATGAATATTTTAGGGAATACTTCCTCATCTATTTAGATGGAGAACAAAGTTAAATGGTAATACAACAAATTCACAACAGCCAGATAAAAATTACATTACTGGATGAACTGAAGGCAATATGCTCTCAAAAATTCACAGGGTGCATCGTATTGTCTTAAAAATATAAATGTACACAGATGACAAGCTTTACTCTCCAAATAATATTATTGTTTAGGGCCTCACACAAATGTTCTCCAGTCAGTCAGTGTAATGGTTTGATCAACCAACTACTCAAGCAGTTTGTTTACATTTAGCAGACTAGCGTGAACTTACAGCTCATTGGATTATCATGCTTCCCTTTAGCACTCCAAAGATGAGTAAACTCATTTTAGGCCCTTCATACTATGCCTCTTACTGAGTTTAGACAAGTGATTTAGTTCAACTTCTGTCTTTTCTTAAACTGCATTAACGGTCTCTAATAGAACAAGAACACTGGAGACATACACATTTTTATTACCTGTTCATTACTGTGTTTCACAACCAAATCTATGGGATGGGATGGGATAGTTCAGCTTAAAGGACCTTCAGAGATGGTCAAGTCCAACGGCCTTACCACTTCAGGGCTTACCAAAGGTTAAAGCATATTATGAAGGGCATTGTCCAAATGTCTCTTGAACACTGACAGGCATGGGTCACACCAAGTACCTCGATAGGAAGCCAGTTCTACTGTTTGACCATCCTCACAGTCTTTTTATCAGTTTTGTTGGCCTCCTACACTCAACTCAACTATCTTAACATCCTTTTTATAGTATGGACACCAAAACTGCACACAATATTCAAGGCAAGGCCTTTCTTGGGAGAAAAAAAAAAGACCTTACACATTGAACACTCACAGTGAACATGTAATCCTAACATTTTCTCCCCCAGTTTGCAGGAAGGATTAACTGACAGTGAAAGAAAGATTAAGTCATGAAAGATCTACAATAAAGTTTTCCCCTCTACAGTCCACAGCAGACTTGAATGAAATAGATTTTCTACCACACCTGTTTGCCAGGTCATATTCACCTCACCGATGGTGAACAAGATGCATTAGAACTCTAAATAGGATTGAGAGACATTTTGTGCATGGAACCTCTCTGCATTCACCTCTAAAGATAACATCCCATAACTAATCATTGGTGGCTACAGACTTAAACAATATTACGCTGTTAGAACTACGGAATTAGGCACGTAGCATCCAGCTTCCCGAATGAAATTATGGACTAACACATTTATAACTGGAAAATGTTAATCAAATGTCTTGTCCAGAATCCAGCTTTAGCTAATTGCCTAAGTGTAATGAGATATTGCTATTCTGACAACTCAGAATAGGCTACAGAACTTCTGCAGAATACCTTACAAGAGTTTGTTTGTTTCTTCTGTCTAACCCAGAACTGACAAATGCAGAGCTTATCTAAAACCAAAACAAAACTCAACACATTCTAGTATTTCAGACCAGATTCACCACTGAACAAAGAGCATCACATTTAAGTTACAACCTTTGGAGTACCTTAATGGAACACAGCAAATTCTACGTTCTAACACGATAGCCACATAGGATCATCTCTGAACACAACACTGAACACAAAAGCATAGAACTGAGGTTCAGGTTGTATGAAAGTCATCCTAGGTTCAGCTATTAGATTACAGAATAAACTTAATCATCACTCTGTGTGCTTCAGTTTTGTCATCCAAAGCATGGAGAGAATAGTATTTACTCTCTTATGAAACCCTTTGAATTCTAGGGATGTAAATCCTCAGGATAAAAGAGCATAAGATTAAAATTAACTGCTTATTTCAATCTGATTACTGTTGATTAAACATCTGCTTCCTATTACATGACTCAGATTTACATTATTTTCTCAGAATATATTTCAAATTCTCTACACTTCTGCAGAAAACCATGAACTCTATGCAAAAACATGCAATGTGGATGAATAATCACACAGGAAAAAAGAACATACATGTTTTCATTTGTTCATATCAAGGGTAGAAGCGTGGGAACAGGTTGAAGAGTATCAGAATGATACTCTACTTCTTTCCCTATGAAGCGAAAGAAAGTTCAGACAAAACTGCACAGTTGGTCAATTAGAGGAGATAGAAGAACAGGAATTTTGAAAAGAAACTGAAGGTTATGATTACATGAATATATCTTAGATAATATTCCTTTTTTTTTTTTTATAGATGTGCACATTTTATCACATGAATTCAGACTAGAGAGTTCCCTCACTTCAGCTACTGGACAGAGACTCAGCATATTAAGTACTTCTGCAATTTCCCTTGTCATTGTAGGCAAACTCATAATAAGCTTTACTGACCATCTTACAGTCCTTAATACAAGCAAAAAAAAAAAAGTTTATACCTTTGTAAAATCTCTCAAAGATTACTTTTCAACCTGATATGACCCCAAGTTTAGAACTGTGTGCATTCTCTAAGAAAGTGAACATGCAATCATGCAATTACGGAATCTACTTATGGTCTCACACTCAGTACCATTTCAAAAATCATGATTTTACAGAATATTACATTTCATAAATAACCACAATTCTGACATGGTCGGTAATACCTGTCTAACCTAAAGAAATTTTTTAAAGCATTCAGTCTTTTCATTTATAATTGCAAAAATGTCAAGGTAATCTTCTGACAAGGGATGGCTGAAATGTCAAAACTCATCTCCAAGATGTCAAATATGCTCCCCTCAGGTGCCAAGCACAACGCTTGTGTCCTCAGTTTTAGGTGAATTAATGTCAATGCAAAATGGATGGTTTTAAACACTCCCACCTGAAACTCCACGATCATCATGTGCAAGGCAGCAGACTGAGGTAAGACAGTGACATCGCTGGCAAGATGCTCGCTCACAGCCGTTCTAGCGTACCAGAAATACAGGTTATGCCATGGCAACAAGCTTGTAGTGAAAAATGGCTCTCCAACAAGAACAGAAATCTTGGCAAAGAAAAGAGACAGAAAGTGCTATAATAGAAAACAACAGCTCAAAGAATAACACAGGCTAGTTACATATTCAATTAGCTGACAATGCAATACAGCAAGCAAAGTCATCTAGATAAAAACTTCTCCATAGGGATTTAATACTGTATAACAGACAGCTTTTCAAGTTGCTGAATTTTAAAACAAAATTCCATGAGAAAATGTTGCAGTTTTCAAACAGAAAGCTTAATAAGAAGTGTCACAGAACTCCGCAAATATAAGGATTTTAGGACATCCTGATAGACTGCGACCTTCAGATTGTCTGGAGGAAGAAGAGCTGCAGCCCCAAAGTATCTATGCAGTTAAACTGGCTTAACTGTTGTTACAACAACAGGTGTAGACTGTGCTGGAAGGGAAAATCATACCTTTCAAAGGCAAAGCAAAACCACAAAACAACAAAAAACCTCCACGTCTTTAAAACTGTGCTTCACTCAGTTTCAGCGGGCCGAGATCTCAAATGACTGCTACTTTGTACAAACTGTGGTTCACTGTGGTTACAGCAGCACAACCGGAAAGCAAAAACCACTTTCATATTCCTGTCATACCACTGAGACTCAGTACTGGACAACTATTCCATACCTTTTTATCTTCCAAGTGAGATGACGTCAGCAACTCAGGTCTGGCTTCTACTATTTTAATTTTATCTTCAAGATGATTGGCTTTAAAAAACTAGGAAAAAAGTAACATTCTGTCTTCAGAAAAAGCTACAATTGGGACTCACCTCCACACCAAAATAATACTTTAATAAAAAATAAGCAAGAAAGAAACAAACACCCAAAAGAAAGTTTTAAGAACTGCCTTCCACAGGTCAGCCCTCAGGATGTTCCTGAAGTCTGCTCCTGAATGGCGCATGCACTCGGAGCATCCCTCAGCAGGAAAAAAGACTGCTAGTTCTCACCTTGTAGGTGAGGCTGGTGCACACAACATGATGCTCTCACATCCCACTCATCTTTTTAAGGATTAGATTAAGACAAAACCAAATACTCACTTTTTTCATGACAGAGCAGGACACAGCAGAGTTTTCTAACGTAAACACCTACAGAAAATACACCACAGATCATCAAACTGGCTTTGCAGTTCTTAGTTAAAATGATAATAGATTGAATGATGAAGGAGGTATTTTGATACTCGAATGAACTGAACCTGCACACAGTTAATAAAAAATACACACCTACGCTACAGTCCTTTGTCAATAAAACTCTCAATAGCTACTGGCCATATAATGCTGCTTTCACAGCTGTGCAAGAGGAAAAAAAAAACAGTACTGAATGCAACCATTTATTTTCCTTTTTTAAGATGCACATAACATTAGTGTTTGCTCTAGGCATATATATGTGCCTCTGAACAAACACAGGGATATTCCTAAAAAGGAAACTCTGACAACAAAACCCTTAAATCAAGACTGCAGTCAGCCAGATATTCGTATCTCCACTCTGACTACAGTTTGGGGATTTAGGTTTATCAGGATGGAAGCTTTAGGACTTGATATGAATGGCATTGTGTGCCGTTTAAGTTCTGAACACGGTTATAGTGTGATAAACAGTTTTAAGTATATTGCCAGTCAACCTACAGAACTTCCCCTAATTGTATTGTTCATCAGAATGCTCACTGAAGATATCCAGATGAGTTGCGCATACTTAAAAATAAATAAATCTGCAAAGATATTTTGAAGTAAGGGGAAAAAAAAAACATAAGAAAACATTTAGGTTTCATTCAGTATTAGTGAATTGTTAAGCAATATGCTGCTAGGAGTCTACAGGACAACAGACTGGCCTCCTGCAAGACTAAAGACAAAAATACTGGAGCCATGGACCACTAGTTTACCTCAAAACATTTGTTCATTTCTATGAGCTGCCTACTGTCTTCTTTGGGATTATACTACATTACACATTCCTGGGTATTCAACCCTACTATGACAAATTTTAGTTTGAAGGGCCTCAAGCAGGAATGCATCAAGTAAGGTACGTATGTAAATGCGACAGCCAGGCAACTCTCAGTCTTTCATCTACACACAGGTTCAGTATTCTTAAAGCCTCTTATCTGGTTGTTACAGACCTTCCACTTTCAAGTGGATAATAAATGTAATTACAGAACTGTGAATAGAAAAGAAGAAAAAAAGCCTGCCAGACATTTTGTATGGGGGAATTTTCAAAAGCCCAGCATATATGAAGGTAAACAGCAATCAGCAAGGAATGAAAAACAGCACTTTCATTCAAGGCTTTGCATTGGCAAACATCAAAATTGGTTACTGTTATCTCCCTAGAGTTCAGCTTGATGAATTTAACCTACTTTTCAACACAATGGGAGCCTCTTCCTTGCTTGTCACTGAAGAGGCACTGGAAATAATTAAATAACGGACTGGAGTACAACAGATCTGAAAACACCAGGCTAAAACACAGAGGTCGGAAAAAAAACCAACCCAGGAGGAAGTACTGTACCTGCTCTGCTCCGAGATAGTGAGCCAGCACAGGCAGCAGGCTGCCATCACTGATGCAAAGGCAAACGCTATCTCTTCTCAGAACCTAGGGGAAAATAAATTGTCACTGTTATTCCTATTCCAAACAAAAGAAGTCTCATGTCCTGGACATTCTGGAGGTGTTTTCCCTCACTTTTTACAGCTGCATGGCAAATAAGGACTGAGATATACACGATAAATACAAGGAGAACAGAAGACTGTAATAAGTGTTCATGTAATCCCTCATTTTAGGTAGGAAAATAGTTTCACAAGCACACACTGGTGTGAAGAATATGTTTGTATTTCCACATGTGATCATAAAAAGCCTTCTTTATCCAATCACCAACATACTTCTTCACAAAAACACAGACCTCCTAAAATTCCTATTAAAAAAATGCTTGCTTGCTATTAGAAAAATACAAAAGACACACCAAAAAGGTGTTTGTTATACCATAACAGAATCCAGTTTACATTTGCTGATGTAAATGAAATACACTCTGTGAACAAACTCCTTAGCAAGAGAGAAAAAATTCCAAAAATGATTATTACAACTAAAACAATACACCTGTCAGAGAAGCCAGGAAACCTAAAGGCAACGTGCACTCACACTCATCAAAGACTGGATGTACTGCCGTGTTCGGTTCTGATCATTCAGTTCCCCAAAGCGTGGTCTGTTCCAAAGAAGGTGAGCCTGGCATCTACAAACAGGACTCTCAACACGAACATCTGCCTTATTCTCATCTTCTTCTCTGGAACAACAAAAATGGCAGGATAAGTACAGGTTCCAGCAGTCCAAAGCTCAGTTTTGTTTCTATGCATCACTTATTTTTTTTCACCTGCTCACTGTACTGTATTTTATTCATTTAGGCTTTCAGTAATTTCCTAGTCTCTAGGTTTTTATCTTGTTCTTTCACAAAATAGCTCAGCTGTAAGTGCAGCAATTAGTCCAGCTTGGAGGAAGGTACCATCCCTGTCTTACACACATATCTCATTACCTGGCTTTCTGTAGCATATACCACACGGAGTACTCATCGCGACAGGCAGTCAGGTGCACCTTCTCACCCTGGAGAACCTGCTCCTCTTTTGGAAGGAAATAAACACACTGCATCCAGTGATCTCTCCACTGAAAAGGAGTGGATAAACAAAACCTTAGGGACCAACTCAAACAGTAAACACACGAGTAAAGAAATACAAAAAATCAGTTAGAATGGGCATGACTTTGAAGCACTGATAAATGGACAGTTGAAAGATTCTCGTTCATGTCAGCAAGGCTGAGTAAGGAATAATACTGTGCATTGAATAAAGGTACTCTGCATAGTTGTTGTGAAATAGGATGAGTGTGAGGCCAGTGGCTTGCTGTGTATTAAGTTTGCATTTTATGAAATGAAAACCAGAACAAAAACACATTTTATGCGTATTAATGCTGTTTTACCTCTATAGTTCACTTACATTAGAAACATGTATTGAATTGCTGACATTGACCAGTGGTTGGAGTCTCATGAGCCCAATCAGCGTTGCTATGATTGGACAACACAGCTATCTATGTGTTTCAAAAAGTTCCTTTTTGTAATGCAAATGTGTTAAGCCAACTAAACGCCCTGAAGCTTGTCAGTTTTCCCTTTTATTCTCAAACACAGTAAGTGCAAACAAGTGCTCTGTAGTTTCCTTTTGACTAACTTTATCCTACAAGCAAATACAAAAACACAGGAGCCTAGTTTAACAGTGATCTCCCATTCCTCTCAATATCCACTATCAACTCATCAGTTTTCCCCAGTAGTCCTCTTCTTCATGGGAATATAAACATATTAAAGTTAGAACATTTGGAAATGTAATACAAAAACTACATGGAAGCAAAACACAGCCTGATATTCTGACCAAGGACAAAGACTAGTTAAAAAAATGTGGAAATCATTGTTTTATTTCTTAAAGTAAAATAAAAAAAAATCAAGAACTGTAGATCTACAGGACAGCCTCAGCTTTACATCACAGCAAACCTAAAATCTGTGCATAAAATTTGCATTTCTATGATTTATCACCTTCCAATACATAAAATATTAGCAAAGTTCCAATACAGTGTACAAGAAGCTGTTTAAAATACCCAGAAAGGCCTTTAAATAATTACTGGAAGTCATCTGATGATAGTATCTGAAGGGTCAGTATTTACCTGGAAAGCAGACATGGGTTTTATCCAGTATGGAGCCATTGTGCAATTTATTGTTCCAGAGGGGTCCATGTCAATATCCCACCAGGAAAGTACAATTTGTGCCTTGCCAGATTTTACGGGCTCCAGCTGCGCTCTATAGCAGGTAGATGCACTCCTTACTGGCTTACTGAAATCCACACTGCAGAGAAGCACCAAAATTGTGAAAAGAAACAATTCAGTATTCTTCAGAAATTCTCACCTGCTTCCTAAGCAGAATGCACAATTAAGAGAAAAACGTTATTTTGAACAAAGCCGTGCCTACTCTACCTGAACATAGTCACCACATCACTAAGGACAGTGAAGTCACTTGAAGGCATCTGGTTCAGTTGGATATCACAAACAGAAGGAACACCTGGACAGTTCTCCATTTCTGAAGGGGAGACAATAATTTTTTCACCATCCTCTGCTTCAACATGAACAGGAAACAGTTTGTTCCAGGACCACATTCTTTTGGATTCCACTAACTGGACATACACTGTTGCCCTGTGAGGCACTGCCTCACATCCTTCCTGAGTGCGCAAAACAAAGGGTAAAGGAATTCAACAAAGCTGATTTATTAACATAGATGAAAGTAAAATCAATTGAAATGCCAACCAATTTAAAGCAAAAGTAATCAGACGGGGAACTTTGAAATCTTAAGCTCCAATTATTTCACAGACTTCTGACACCAGAACACTCTCTGTGAAATATGATAGGCCTGTCCACCCCACTGGGCATCCTTTAGAAGGATTACTTTGAAAGATCACTTTGTTATATTAAGGATACAACAATATCAGTTTACTTGCTCAGTTAAACTTACATCTGCATTCTCATTCTGAGGTGACAGATCTAATTTGAGCTTCTCCAAGCATGTAACTATTAAGTTATCAGCATTAACACAGAATTTGTTATTGCAATGAGTAAATAGCTCATATATAGATACAGAATACTGGCTCAAATACTTATTCAGTGACAACTTCATAACCACGTTTAAAGCATAGAAAACATAAAAGGTGTTCTAAATAAACACAGAACAAAAAGCTAACTGTGAAGGTCAGGAGTAATGCTTTTGCAAAACAGACCAATTACAATGGAAAGCTGTAAAAAGTTACAGAGTGTAACTATAGGTAAGAACAGGTGGAAGGTAGCCTAGAAAGCTGAAGTTCTGTCATCTACCTCTATCCTACTCCAAAAAAGATCCCTAGGGAGAAATCTGACACACACTTTCTTACCTGTACAAGGTATTTGTGCGCATGCTCGTAGGTTGGTAAAGCACCCTCTCCTATCAGCTCTGTGTCAAACAATTCTGTTACCAAGATATTTGCACGACACTGCATATCTCCATCTGAAAGACATGATTTACTATTACTGTACTAAGACATATCTTTCAAGAAGCTGGTATGCTGAAAGGACAAATCATTCAAAATCTCTCCTGACAGAGAATCTGCTGAAGCGTGCAAAACATTTTCCTGTAGAAGTTTACTGACTACACAACTCCTTCGATATTACCAGAAACATTTCCTTGTGAAGTAATCTTCCAATATTACCTTCTGGAAAGAAAAGGATTTTCTTTGTTTAATTAAAATCATTTGGAGAAGTATAAAAATACATATTTCCTCAAAGTTCTAAAGTAGTAGTGAAATATATACATAAACCTAGCTTTACATTCCTCACCTGGCCCAACTGTGACTTCAGTGGAGTGCTTGTTGATTACCTTGATCTTGTCACCAAAACCATTTTTCTCCACTATCCTCACAGCAGCATTAGCCATGGGTTTGAAAACCTGTAAATAGCAAGATTGCAACAAACTGGTTAGCTAATATTAGCTTTCAAAAATACACCACCACAAACTGCAGCACATTTAGCGCTGCTAAAATTTTACACCTGTATTTTTTCCCGAGTTTGAAGTTCACGACCACGAAACAAGACTTGAAGCCTCCCTTCCAAAGCTCACAGGCCTCAAATGGCATTGTTCAAACCTGACTCTCAGCTACTCCAAGCTGAAGCTACTCCACTTCAACTTTTGAAAGACAAGAACATACCTCATGAATTGTTTAACATCTACAGTAAACAAACTTGTCCTTAAATGTAAAGGGACATGCGCACCAGAAGAGGCTCCAAGAAACCTTTACATGCTCAAGATGTATAAATAAGCTCATATAAAATATTAATTAGAAGGCAAAAAAAGAACGAGTACAGAAACAGTCACCAGTCACTCCGCTCTTATTAACAGTATAACATTGAAGAAAAGTTTTTATTCCTTCAGAACAAAGAGAAAAATAAAGAGACAGCTTGAAAATAACAGAATAATGAAGAGTGTGGTGAAAGGGCTTAATGATCAGACTGTTTGTAAGCGTACCGATTTTGAATATTCTACCCAGCCACCAAATATGACTACTCAGCATAAGAGATTTGTGGCCACATGGAGACCTATCCCCAATTCCATAAATGGAATAATACACTGCTACTAGAACTTATTATACCTGTGGCTTCCAGACACGACCTAGGGACAAGTGAATATTCTCTTTCTTTCTACAAATGCATTAAAAGAACACATTAAATTGGCCAAAACATTCCTGGTATTACCCTTAACGTAAGTAACTGCTGTTAGCAACCGTCAGGATTCAAAACCATCAATACAGCAGGAGATGCTTTATCTAAACACAGAGATGGAAAAATCAGCCTATGAGGCAATCTCTCTATTAAGATGTGGTCCATGTTTTGATTTACTGGTCTGAGAGCCCATCAACAAGAACCAAAACTTAGGAAGATCAGCAACATAGCCTGAGAATATTCACCGCTTTCAAAAATATGAATCAAGTTTTCCACTGGAGTTTAGTTTAGTAGGGAAGACAGAGCAGTATAAGAACGGACGGTTAGATGACCTGCTTATTTACAGAAACCGTTCCCAAAAAAATGTTTTATGCATTTTCAACTATACTCTTTTAAGATCTGCGTCTTTTCATACACATAAAGATACGAAATCTGCACTTCAGAAAGTAACGTGCAGCACAGCAAATGCACCCACGCCACTGACTGTGAAGACACAACAACTGCACTGAAGCTCTTAAAAAGAAATTATGAGCACGGACGCAATCTGAAACAAATGCTTACCTCAACTGCATAGCAGAAATCTGCACCTGCTGAAGCTGCCATCATAGACAGGAGTCCCGTGCCTGTCCCTATGTCCAGAACAATTGCTTTCTCACCTCTTCCCTTTACTCGGCTCACAGCAGCACGAATACCTTGGTAATATTTCATGTTCTGTGGAAATGAAATAAGTAAATACATAATAGGGATTTCTTTTTTAATAAAATGAGATCAACAACCTTCTACCTACGTTTAATTTTCGTGCAGAAATTTTCCCTTCTCAGACTGTATGTATTCATCCTTAGAAAAAAGGCCTACAGTCATTCCTTATGCTACACAGTCACACCAAAGCCACTGTTAGTAAAAGCGTTTACAAATACAAGGCATTTTGTGAAGCTGATAATAATATACACATAAGATGCTACAGTTTTTGCTTCAAGGTGTCACAGTGTAGACACGTAGAAGTTTTTTAAAAGGTTTGTGACTACAGCTAGAGCATAAAGAACACTCAGACCATTCCTCCAGGCTTCATTACACCCGTAGATATGCTATTGATCTTAATTTTCTTCGCAGTCTTGATCTGTAAATGCTCCAAATCATAATGAAAGAATAAAGACAGACTTTACTTACACTCCTGTGAGGACTATGAAGCCTAGCTTCACATTTACAGCCTGTGAAATTTTACCAAGCCAGCTCTGCCAAGATCCCAACAAAAATGTCAAATACAGAGCAACAAAAGCAGCTAGAGTGTAAATATCACATTCTGCAGTAAAAAACACTACGCTAGAGACAGATGTAAGAAGGCACCTCCTGATCTAAGAGCAGGTCAGATACCTTGAGGAGTACAAATCGGAACACTTCATCCTTCGGAGAAATCTATACCATCATACAGTGACAGCAGCTCAAGAGAAAGAAAGTGACTGCTTCCTCACCATTCAAAAGTTTGCTGCTTCTATACTTACCCTGTCCTTATCATGAAGCATGTCTGCGTAACGTGATCTACAACAAACAAAACTCCAATCAACATACTGCAAAACACTGCAGACTGCTAGGTCTCATGGGACATCCTACTTTGTTTTCCCCTACTAATGCAACCAGTCCCACGTCCCCTGAATGTGCAGCTAACTATGACGTGCTCTTTGAAGTCCCAAGAGGTTTCCCAGACTAAAGGAGTTAAATAAATTCAGTGGTGTGGTCACAAATTCCCATGAACTAATTAATTGCTGGCATATATCCTCCCTCCAACAATGGATCCAAAAGTACGGACCTCTGGACAGACAGCTGTGAAATAACAGCTGGGAACAGAGGGAGGTTCGTACAAAGCAATTAAGGGCTATCTAATGACAGTCTATCATTAATTACCAGAGTTCACACACCAAAAGATGCATTTATTATAATTTAGGACACGATTGTAATTCTCAAGCCAAATTAATCACATAATCACAGAATCATTAAGGACGGAAAAGAACAATAAGATCCCCAAGTCCAACCCCAGCCCACCCCAGCGTGCCCACTGCCCACAGCCCTCAGTGCCACAACCCCACGGCTCTGGGACACCTCCAGGGATGGGGACCTCCACCCCCCAGGCCAGCTGTGCCGCTGCATCACCACTCTGTCAGAGAAGGAATTGTTCCTAATATCCAACCCGAGTCCCCACAGATTAGTAACAGCTTGAGTCAGGAACAGACAGCCATCAATTCTGTGTGGCAGTATGGATCCAAAAGAAATTCAGCCAATAGATTTTGCCACAATTGGATGAATGTTGGTATTAAAATCAGTACCTCCAGAAAATGTTCAGAAAAACCTCAGTGGAACTTCTTGGACAATACTCTAGAGACCGTACACTTACTGCTCAGCCCCATACACGCCCAGCACTCAGCCCGTCCCATTAGCTGCCCCTCACTGGGATTTCTATGGAGACAGAAGCAAGCTCGAAGCAGAAGGCTGACTTCCCAGCATACCTCGCAATTTCTTGGTGGTAGTCATAGTTCTCGTCCTCTTCTACCCACTCCAACGAGCCCGTGGTCGGGTTGGCTCTTCCACAAAACGTCTTCATGACCGATCTCGATGTATGCTATTTACGCATGGGCAGTTTTGCTGTCGGGATGCAAAACATTGGTTGTAGAGCAAACAAACCACCTTCCAGAGAACACAACGGACATTTCACAGCGCCGGGTGGACGCACAAACACGCACACATCCGTGCTACTCCCACCTCGGCCGGCAGCACTGCCGGCTGCCTTCCCCCCTGCGTTACCAGAGCGTTTTCAACCCAAATTCATCCCCCAGCCCTAACCGGGAATAAAGAAAGCAATCCAAAAGGCCCACCCACAGCCGCTCCCCCGCCCGCCGAGCGGCTCCCAGCAAACCACGCGTAATCTCCTACCGCGGAAGCAGCGCGGCCGCCCTCCCGGCCTGCACCGCGCCGTCCGCTGCCGGCAGTGCCCACCCCGTCCCGGCGTGCCGCGCGGCGCCATGGAGCGGGCTGCGGTGCTGCGCGTCCAGCGGAAGCGGGGCGGTGCGGAGCCGGCCGAGGCGCTGCTGCTCGCCTGCAAGCGGCTGCGCGCGGAGCCCGGGCAGGGAGCGCCAGTGGAGAGAGGCGTCTTCAAACTGGTGGCCACCGTGTCCTCCAAGGTACCGCCGGGCTCCTCGGGCTGTCGCCGGCCGCGGAGCTGGGTGCGCGTCGGGCGGCCTGCGGGCTGGTGGTACTGGTGAAGCCGCCGCCGCTGGTGCTGAGTTCGGGTGCTGAAGCTCGGTTACGCAGTTAGCGGCTTCCGGCTGATGCACGGCCTTTGGTACTGAAAAGAAGGGGTTTTTCTGGTCCGTTGTAATTGGTTGTAAAGGGTATTGTGAGTTGACTTCTAGAGACTTCTAGAAAGGAGCACGATTGCCGCCGATGGTGTCACCGTTTCCATTCGTAGAGTCATAGAGTCGTTTGAGCTGGGAGGGACACTAAAGGCCATCTGCTCCCACCCCCTGCCCTGAGCAGGGATGCCCGCAGCTCCATCAGCTCCCCTGATGTTGGTTGTCTGCAGGGACGGGTCGGTCCCTTCTTTCTTACAGCCCCTGTAGGTACCGACAGGCTGCTCTCGGGTCTCCCTGAGCCTTCCCTTCTCCATGCTGCACAGCCCCAGCCTTCAGCCTGTCCTCAAAGGGAGGCATCCCATCCCTTGGATCAGAGGATCCCTCCTCCGGAGGCACTCTAACAGATCCATGCTTCTCCTTTTTTCCCTCTGCCAGAACGAACCCATTCAGAAATACGTTCAAGAAGGGATCAGTAAAGACAAAGCAGTGCAGAGCCTGCGGCCCTCAGTGGGAAGCACGCAGCGGATCGCGCAGGAGCTCCGCTCCTCCAAGCAGGTGAGGAGGAAGGAGAACCGCTACCGTGTAGTCACCAGCCATCGGCCGGCCTCCAGCGGGACAGACAGCGAGGCGGTGAGCGATGGCAGCAGATCGGCCCCTGCAGCAGGAGGGGATGCGTTACGAGAGGAGAGCGGTGCTGTGGATAAGAGCTTGGACTGCGCAGGGAGCTTCCAGCTGTTTGATATCGTGCACGAGGAGGAGGTGGTGGAGGACTCCAGTTTTACTGCAGCAAACCCACAGGTCAGCAGACAAACCTAGCATAGCTGAAAGACTTTTCTGTCACTGACTGGTATGTGTGGGCAGACTGACAGCTAAAGGAGAGCTTTGCATCCTGAGGATTCCCTCGTTCAGCAGGAGGTTCAACCAGAGGTTTGTAACTTGCACTGGTTAACACATGGTGCAAGAAGCAGCTTCTATGAGTATCTTAGAGTTGGCTCGTACTGCTTTTTTTTTTCTGTGTGCTATTAATGTATAGTAACGCTCCCGTTTATCTGTTAAATGGGTTGCTGAGTTGTTTTCTACCTGCTAGAGAAGAAAAGTCTAACTGAATGTCTTCTCACCCACCCAGACGCCTAGGAATGCCACCTATAGGCAAGACTCCCCTAAATACTTCCGAGCGTCTCCTTGTAATTGCAGTATCTGCAGGGTTCTTTAGGGTGGTTTCTTTTTTTGTATGCTTGGTTTATAGCAGCACTCCAGGTGTTTGACAGGCTTCTTAGCTCCTGTTTTTGTTGGTATGCGTTAAGTACCTTTTTGGTTGGAAGGATATCTGCTCAATATCTAGAATGCTTTTAAGAATGAAGAACCTCTGCCTTCTATGTAGGGTAGCCCTGCACCCGGGATATTAAAAATGTTTTGTATTTAGGACTCCAAACCACGTATAAAAGAAGGTAGAAGGGCTGCGTTTGCATCCTTTAGTAGTTCTTTCATTGAACATAAGCGAAGGATGGATGCTTTACTTATGCAGCCCGTCATCACTATGAGGAAAATCTGAATGCTTTGTTTTAAAGAAAATTCTCTGGTAAGGCAGAGCCAACCAGCTGTCATCCGTCAGCACTTCTTAACGATCACACCAGAGCTCTGCCACCAGGATTTAGTACGAGCTCCTGCTTCTTCTAAAGCCAAAGTAAGTAGTTCACACAGACATTTGAGATCTGTTATCTATCGATCTTCTGATCAGAAAAATGGGAATAAAACTGAGTGGTATCAGATTTGTGTGTGTTCTTTTAGAGCTTAGTAGTGTGAAAGGGAGACGTAAGCTTTCTCTCTGATTCCATAAGTGTTTGGAAGCGAGTGAAGCTCTAGTCTGTAGCTCTTCCTCAGAAAAAAAGTAAGCAGTTCAGGGGATACCACTGTGGATTGGAAAAAAGATTCTGCGAAGCTGTAGCAGAGGAAGAATGTAGACTCAGATACACGCCACTAAAGCAAAGCCATTGCAAGTTATTTGTTAGGAAGGAGAAAGCATGAAGGAATTCCTTGTTTTACTGTTGAGTGAGGAAATAAAATAAAGAGCCTATCTGCAGTGCCTCTCAGTATTTTCTTGTTGATTTCTCCCCTAAGATTTGATATGCTGTAAAACATTTGCATTATATCGGTGCTGCTGTATGCACATATGCACTTCTGTGCGTGTAATGCTCCCTCCACAAAGCAGAGGCTTTCTTAGAACATCCCTTTTCAACCACTGTGTCATCAGACACGGAAGAGCAGGTGTACAGGATTAGTCACATCCCTTCAGTAGTTTGTAATGAATCTGTCCCAGCAGCTGTTTCTTATTATATGAAACAAGGCATGGCTGCACAGTGCTACGTTAATGGGAGTATTCTTTGCTGTTTTAAATTGTTAATGTCACAAATATCTGTGTTGCAATGGGAAAGTGTTTTGGCCTAAGATTTCGGAACGTGGTCCTTTGCAGTTGGCTGCTGTCACAGAGGAAACTTTTACTGAGACTCTGTGTGTCTGCTTCCAGTGAAGATACGCATGTTTGTCTATTTTTTTAACAGCAAACTGGTGATCCAGACGTGATTCTTTGCAATGCAGTAGAGATGATCCGTGAGCGTTTACATGTTTCTGAAGATCACAAAAAAGTAGAACACTGTGAGAAAGATGAGTATGTTTATGACATCTACTGCATGGAAACGTCGGCTCCTGGTTGGATCCAAAACATCCTCTCTGTACAGCCTTATAAAGAAGAATATGAGCTGGTAAGGGTGTGAAAAACAGATTGATCGTAAGTAGAAAGGTCAAGAATAAACATGCTTAGAGTCCTATGGAGAATGGCTGGGGAAGGTCCATTTATGCTCAGTGCCAGTTCTGTGCTCATTCAACTTAGTGTTGATTCAGTCAAGTTCTGATATGACAGAGAATGCTGAACATGATGTTTGTGTACTAAGAATTCAGCTGGCTTCAAAATGACAAATGTTGACGTAAGTAATTCACGTCCTACTTTCCCTAAAGCAGATTGCCACGTTACTGTGAACATACTGGCAACGTGAATTTTTCTACAGTGTGCTTTGTGTGACTGAGTTTCTGTGCTTGCAGCAGATCAGCTTCTCTTGGCTCTTTATGATGCGCATAAAATTATGACGAGCTGAAAAACTGCTTACTGCAAAGTGGGTGTATTGATACTGAATTTTCTGTTTTGACATACAGGTAGATGATGATCAAGTTCCAGCTGAAATATATGAAGATGAAGATGATGAAAATGATGAAGATAACTGGCGTAATGATTATCCTGATGAAGATGAATTCTTAGCTGAGGAAGATGACGAAGAAAAAGGTATGCCTGTCATAAGTATGATTTGCTTTCATGCTGTGCACATATAAATCCCATCCATTTTCCTGCGTTTTCTTTCGTCAAACAAACAACAACAAAAAAAACAACTGACAGCACTGCTGGGTAACTTCTGCTCTTACACGGGGTTAAGTCTGCACAAAGAAGGATAATTTTGGATGGTCCTTTGTTAAGGCAGGAATTGAATGCAATGATCCTTCTGTGTCCCTTCTAATTCAGGATACTGTGTGATTCTGATTTTCAGCAGCACAGCAAAAGAAGTTGACACTGAATGAAGGAACACAGAATGGGGAGTATGAACTTCTGACAGAAGAAGCGAACAGTTTCACTGTGTCTTGTAAAACTAACATGTAAGGTTTTAGTACTGGCTTTAAAACACAAACATTTCACTTTTCCAGCTGTGCTGTATTTAGGATCAGATGCTCTTGCAGACTGTCATCTTTAGACAGAGTTTATCTTTTGTGGACCTACAGCAGATCTTGATGTTTTCGCAAAGTCAGAATTCAGAACTTGTTTTCAGGGTGCTGCAATCGCAAATGATTGCTTGATTTGAGAAGGAATAGATGACTTGGTTCCACATGCTTATGAAACAGTCTTCTTTCTGAACTCCCCATCTGTGTACTCTCAAGTATAATTAATTATCAAATCTCACATTAGAAAGCAAATCTCACTTAATGCAGTTGTTCAAACTTTCCACAACATGTGTTACTCAAGAAGTTAAAATACTCTGAACTTGTTTAACTAAACAACAGGATAACACAAAAATGTTGATGCACTTTTCTTTAGACTCTGAAGAGAGCTCCAGTGATGAGGACCAATGTTACAGGAGAAGAACATGGAACAAATACCATCAGGAGGTTCTACAGGAATTCGGCTATGATGAGATCCAGGACTTGGATTCCGACTAATAGCCCTTTTTTTGGGAAATGAAATACACAGAACTATTGCAGTAGGACTGCAAATCGACAGCTGCTGCTGGCTCTTCGTAAGAGTGTTACAGGGAAAACAGGCAAACAGACAACCACCACCTGGAAAAATGCTTTCTGCTGGAAGTTGTACTAATTGGAACAATTGAAAACCAATCTCTACCTGAATGAGCTTTAAGCTAAATTCTTGCCTGGCTGGCTTTTAAATAACATTTTTAAACTGTTTGTGGCTGGCGTAGTTCACCCTGATGCCTCCTGTCTAGGCTCGAGTACTAAACTGGAATTCCAGCAAACAGTAAAAGCTTTTGTTACCATCCAAGCTGTCGCAAATGCTCAGTCAACTTCAGCTGATACTAAGTATGCGGGTCTGAGTAGGGACATTTGATGATACAGACCTTCTTTCCATGCAGAAGATGCTGTATGACTTAAAAGAGAATATTCCACTAGTTCCATGATGCTGAGGTTATGACAGGAAGACAGTTTCTTGTTATGACTAATGTATCAAGTTTCACAGTCTCTCCTTGTGCTTTGTACTGTATTTGTTCCTAAGTTTCAAGTTACCGTCTTTACAAGTGTTTGAGCACACGAACTGCCTTAAACCACTCATTCTTTGGCTCTCTGTTCAGTAATTCCAGTGGAACAATGTATATGCATTTGAATTGTAAATAAAGAATCTTTAAGTTTTCTTTACTCAAAGATCACAGAAGTTGGTTCAGCTGAAGTTACTTCAGCATTTTAATCACTGTAACTTTTGCACAGCCTTCTGTAAGTAGAGGTACTCGATTGCTGGTACTGACCTATGTTGTAATATTGACTAGTAACACCAACACTTAAAAGGTTTTGGCTTTTTACTTATGTCGGGGAAACAGGCTGCAGAGTTTGTGCAGTCTGGATAGTATACCCATATATATTTTTTTAATGTTGGCTTCTTAGTGTACCTGCTCCAGTCTGTAGTAAATCTGAGACAGACAAGTACATAACCTTGATTACCAGAACATCCGTTATATTTGCTTCTACTAGCACATTTAGGAGCTGCAGTGATACCTTTGCACTTTTTTTTTTCCCAGCATTAGATTGCATTAGTGCTGTTACAGGTGAGAAGCCTTCCATCATCCCTTCTTTGGACACAGGTTAACTGTTTGGCCTCCAGCTTTAATGTACAGAGCAAGTGAAAGCTAAGCCACAACATCACCAAAGCCTACTGAAACTCCATACTGAATAACATGTTCTGTTGTGTAATAATTATTAAAAGTGCAGGTATTATCAGCCCTTGTTGAAACCTGTGAAGACTGTTAAAGTCTGCATGAGTTCCTAGTTATCCTTATACACTCCCAGGTGCAGTTAAATTTCCCTCTTAGGTCCAGAAGAGGGCAGCATCCCAAATGCTAGTCTCTTTCTCAAGTGTCTGGAAACATGGCTCCTTTCCTTTGCTATACACTTAGCTTTTGCTGTACTGCAGCTGTCAGCTGATAACCTAGCACCATCACCTGTGTAATTTTACACGTAAACTGTGTAAAACTGGGATTCATCCATCTGGCTGATCCCTAAGTTAATAAATCTTGCAATACTGAATATCTGCTTCAGTATAGCACTATACTCTCTTTTGTAAGAAGTATCCCCCAAACCTGCCAATTACTTGTTCAGACACTTACTTAAAAGTATTTCAACACTCCTTCTTAAGTCTGTAATAAGTGACTAATGGGATGCAAGATCAAAGTCAGTCATGAGCTATAGATGCAGCAGGGACTGTGTGGTCTATTAGTTCTGAATGGTGATACCAAGGTAACAGAGACAAAATGTTTTGTTTCTTCTCAGGAACGATACTGTGACTACTAACCTATGTCACAATCTAGCCTGTTAAAGCTATGCTGCCCATTGGACAGATATCTTAACTTAGATACTGTTAATGTGTGGATGGACGGTTGACCCAGGGAGGTCAGGTTTATCTCCCTCTGGTTCAGTGCAAGCAAAACAGCTGCTATGAATCACTATTTCACAGAAGACCAGCAATGGGAGTAGACAAAAGGAATGCAAAGCTGAGATAGAGACCACTCTGCCAGGTGCTGTGAGACAAGCTGCAAGCAACTGCAAGTTATGAGAACTGTGCCTTGTTGTACTTAGCATGTTATTTGTACTGCCCTATATAAACGGTGGTGTGCAGTTATTAAATGGCT
>PPHD01005972.1:0-25373 GCA_002909625.1 Bambusicola thoracicus | reverse complement strand
ATCATTCTAGAGTGTGCTCAAGTATTTTTTAGGACAAATAAAACTGGAAGATGGCTAATACGTAGACAGTGATTCTAGGTACAACATGTGAGTAGGGAGTGAGAGGAGGAAGAGAAGAGACATGCAGGTCTTTGTTGTGTACAATGTGCATGTAAAGGGACATGGAGGAGCCTGATGCTAAAAGTAGCCTAAGTGATGCAGTAGGACTGCAGGTATAAGCATTGCGAGTTTAATATAATCTTTGATAAGAAAGTTAAGAATCTCTTGCATTTGCTTTTTCAGCAGCTGATGTAAGATTTCCACTTAATGCTTTTCTGCAGGATTGTTTTTTGTTTGCTTGTTGTTTGTTTTCATTTAAAGCAAAAATCAAGTCTGCTCTTTCTTTCAAAGGATAACTTGAGGTAGTTCTGCCTTTCTTTGAGTGAAAACAACAAACAAAAAATAGTGGTTGGCTGCTTTTCCACAGTTACATTCAGAACATGGTAATTTTCTTCACCAACTAAACTGACTCATTCATTTCCGCTAATACATGCAAACTTGTTTGTTCCACTGCCAGTCTGCTAGGTGAGAGGACTAGCCCAAAATGCAGGGGCTGGGAAACCAGGAGAGCGGTCACTGTTTGGTATGGAAAGTGCTTAAATACATGCCATTCTCATACAGTCCTTCAGGCATGGTTCAGAGAAGCTGAGAAACAAAGACAGTCTGGTCCTGAGATTCTGCTTGTTGCTTGTGCGGCACGTGAGTGATTTATAGAATCTGACTGCAAGTTGTGAAATGAGAGAATAGAGATCAGGCATGACAGAATCAGAATTTCTCTCAAATGATGCGCAGTTGCTTGAGAACTGAAAGAGGGAAAGTTTTTATTTCTTGCTGGATGCACATTTAATTATGAGGAAGTGACATCTAGTGGGTTTGGGGAAAATGTGTGCTGTAGCTGCGGGAGATGGGATATATTCAGTGTTATAGCTGTAAGGTACAGTAGTGGCAGTTTTCTGAGAATCACAGTAGTAGTAAGTACAGAAGAAGGATCAGGAAAGACATTCCCCAACCTGAAAGTCACGAAGTAAACTCTCCTCCACTTGTTCAGAGATTTTCCTTCAGTTATTAATATGAATTCTGCATATGTATACATGCTTCAGTAAAAAGAAGCTGTAAATATTAGGATACTGTTATGACTAGATATTTGCTTGCTTAAGTTGTAACAATGTGAAGCAGTGGATTTATATCTGTTTGTAGGTCATCTTAGCTATTTTAATTTTGTTGTCTCTTCTTAAATGCCATCACCACTGAGTAAGTCCTTCAGAGGAACTATTGGGCAGAAGGACTTTTTAATAGCAACAATATCTAATTCTAAGCACAGTATTTTGATACTTCACATGGCAGCCATCTAAGTTCTGAACTGTCTGATGCTGTGACAATTAAGCTGTGTTTAGACCACAAAACCAAGCCAGTAAGAGCAGACAGCTGTAAAATATGAGTACTGTTTCTGTTTGTGGTTCAAGAATCATCTCCTATCAAAGGGCACTGAGAAGTTGTTGCTACAGCAGACAATTAAATACAATTCAGATTACCTCTATCAAAATATAGAAGAAAGCAGGAACCTTCCAAAGAGAAACAGATGTTAGCAACACCTGCATTTCAATCTTTCATGAGAGAACATACTTTGCCCTTTGATGTAATAACAGAAAAAAAAATGCAATGCTGGTTTTTATTCTACAGCTCTTGATGTATGCACAAATAGGGGGATTTCCTATCTGGTCGTGTTCTTGGAGCATGAGTTAACGTGCGATGGCCTTCGGTCAGTGAGGAAGCACGAATACCAAAGTAATGCCTCCTGTTTTATTATGTCGGCCCACAATATCAGTTGGATGTTGGTAGGGTAGCGGTAGAGGCTGAGTCCTCCCGCCAGTACCCCATTGCATGCTGTTGCCATATGTCAGATGGCAACAGAGAGGCAATCTGACAGAATAGAGGCTGACGTAGAAGTGTGGATGAACCAAAGGGGTATCATTGGATTCCTCCACGTGGAAAAAATGTACGCTGACATTCATCACTGGTTGCTGAATGTTTATGGACACCAAACAGTAGATGTGATCAGCCTCCTTTTTTGCAGAATTGTGGATGTAATGGCCAATTATTGTTGTGACAGCTTAAAGTTTACTCTTTTTTTTCTTCTTTTAAAGCCGAAGTGACCAAATAAGGATGTTTCCATGGAAGATATTTTAACGTTTCCATATCAGAGATCTGTTTTATTCACTTATATACACTATATTTTTTAAAATGGTCATATTCTGTGGAAATGCTTTTCAGTGTTCATTTACACCTGGAACTGTATGGACAATACTACTGTTCAGAACAGCAGTAATTTTCATCAGAAGACAAAGCTATATGTATAACCTCCTTGAAAATAAGCCTTAAGTCATTGGCATTCTAGTAGTGATGGAGAAAGGATTGATATGGCGCAGTTTGTTTGGTTACAAACAGGGCACAAAATGGGATGTGTATGTTCGAAGTTGAATATCTGAAACTATTTCATTAACTGTCTGCTTTCTGTGGCATTATTTGTGCCAGTACTGTGCATTTGATCTAATAACTCGTCTGAATTCAGTGAATTTTTTTAGCCATGAATCCCAAAAGACATTCTTGGAGGGTTTTTTGTTTTGTTTTGTTTTTTTCAGTTTAAGAAACTTGAAAAGGTTTTTACAGTGAGATCAGATATTCTGGTGTTCTGTCAGCAAACAGAAGTTAAAAAGTTCCATTAACTGAAGTTGCATGATGTATTACTACTTGGTTATGTATTACAAGGAGTCTAGTTTGAACAAATTAGTTTATGAGTACCAAGACGGTTTGTCTTAATTCGGTGTTTCTGTTTTAGTGCGTGGAGCAATGTAAAAGATGTGGATCTCATCTTCATTAGAAGAATATTTTCTGTTCTTTCCTTTAAGTGGTTTTAGTCACAAACATTGTTATTTTTTTCACTAGAAGAAAATGGGTTTAATTGGAGTTGTGCTTTTCTTGCAAACAGGTGTTTGTACACTGTGTCTCTTTCTGTTTATCTTGTGTCCTCTAAAATGAAGTGATCAAATGATTTGCCCCCTTAGGAGATAGGTTTCTTTTGCTGCCCCTTCTTGCTATTTCATTTGTGATACTATGATTTGGGCACATGTTTAATGAAACTGAAGGACAGAAATGAAGCTTTCCTTTTCTTGGTAATCAGAATCAAAAACTCCTCCCATGCCAAAACTCAAACCAATGAAAGGAATGTTTCGAATCCAAGCACAGGCGGAGCTGTAGGGCTGGAGGAATGTAGCTGCACCCCCTGGAGGGGGAGAGTTCAGTCAGCAGAATGAGAAGCATAGCCAGGCAGCCTAAGTTATGGTTGGGCAAACTGTTCTGCCCAGCATGACTTTTCAGTTGCTTCATGGATTTCCTTTCATTGCCAATACCGATATATGCTGTCTGTACAGAAGGGGCTTCCGAGAGTCCATGATTACACACCACCGGGTACACACTGCGTCATTTATGTTGCCAAGTTGGTGCTTTCTTGCTGCTCAGAAAGTTTACAATTCTAATATAAATTGAGAGGCTTTTAAAATAAATTCTGGTTTATTTCTTCTAGGCCTGTCAAGTCTTTATGGGTCATAAAGAGTTGGCTTAAACTGTTAGGCTGGGGCTGTAAACTGAAGAGTGACTGTTGTGCTCTTAGAGCTCTGCTACCAATCAGAAGATTCCTTGTCTGGGCAATTTAAAATAAGCGTTATCGTGGTGGGGATGAATATTTGAATATTGAAGTAATTTGGTAAGGAATTGAACTTGTTTCTCTTATTTGTATGTATTCTTCACGCAATTCTTCTTGGATTCCTAGATCTATGTAGCATACACACAGACATCTTTTTTTTGGCACCTGTTTCCCCAAAACTGACTTTCCATTTTGTTCTGTTTGAGCCAGATACATTTTGTGTCTCCATTAAGTTTTTGTTCAGATCAAAACATTTTCTTCATTATTATTATTGTCCTATAAATTGTATAAATCCCAAACAATTTTCTGTTTAAAATTCCATGTGAAAGATACTTGATCTGGTATGCCACCAAAGCACAGCAATACAACACAGAGAATAAAATAGATCATTGTTTCCTCCTCGCTTATGTTTTTACTGTTTAATCACATGGTGGAGCAAGGAAATAATTCTCAATGCAATATTGCAACAATTTTATCCGTTGTGTTATAAAGCACAATGTTTAAGTAGCCTTGAAACATTAGCTGTTTTGATATTATGGAGTTCCTAAGTTACTGTGCTCCAACTTCATTTTATGAGGACTGCTCTGAAAGTAATGCCTCCTGTTTTATCACGTTGGCCCACAGTGTCAGAGGTGGATGGTGGTGGTACAGCAGTAGAGGTTGTGCCTTCCCACCGATACCCCATTCCATGTTGTTGTCGTGTGACGGATGGCAGCAGAGGGGCAGTCTGGTGGAATGATGTCTGACATGGAAGTGTGTATGAAGCAAAGAAGTGTCACTGAATTCCTCCGTACAGAAAAACAGTCTAAAAGTTTGTCACTTCCAGAGACACCTTCCTTAACAGTCTATGTGACAGGTTCAAGGGAGGGATCTTCTAGTGAATGACCTTTTGGTCTAGATGGTGCCACAAGTTGATAGTTGGCTCTTTGGTTTCTTTTCTAAAAACCTTAAGTTTCTGTAACCAAAGAGGAAAAACTGCTAATGTTGCAAAATCAGTTTTGAAAGGACAAGATGAGCAGAATAAAATTGCCTGGATGAACTGCATTTCAGCTCCCTTGCATTTATGGTATTATAAGCAAAAAATTACCATGTCCTATGTTTCTTCTTCCAAAACCTCATCCTTCCAAAGGATTTTGCTGATTTTGGTGCATAAGACATTAAGTAGTACTCACTGAGCAAGTTTTATTTTTTTCCTTATCACTTTCTGTGCATATACGTCTGCCTTCTTTACTGCATGTTATGTTTCTCCTTGTGAGCTTTTTGCAAAAATCATTTTAGAATATAGATGCTGTGGAAATATTTAATTTTTACAATACCTTTACGCTATCTCTTTAAATAATTTCTGTTTTACTAACAGGACTGAGATACAGAGAAATGTTTCCCTTTATTTAGGGAGCACTGATTTTTCAGGGCATGTACTACATGAAATCCTCTGAAGCACTTCGGTGCTAATTTTATGGCTTTCTGTGGCAGTTACAAATGCTCATTCTTCTTTGTGGAACAGACACCCAAATACTCTTTGGTCATCGTACTGGGGATAGAAAAGCAGCAGTACATGCAGCTCAAAAAATAACATGGTCTAAGGAACTTGCCGTGGAGCAGAGAGAGCTTTGGCTTTGGAAGGGCAGCATTCACCATCAGTGTCCTGCAGCTACCTAGAGCTGTCTCTTTCCACTTTCCACTACAGAGTCCTACAGAAAAATTTCCTTCAGTGCACAGTTGTGAATGATTGCCAGAGCAGCTGAGTACACTGTACTGCATGAGGTATGATCTGTAGAAGAAGGAATACATTATTATATCTGTTATAACTAATGTGTAAAAGAGGCAGAGGATACTAAAACAATTGTAATTCCACCTTTCTTTTGTTTATCAGTTGCATGTATTTGTAAATAATTTGACAACTGAGTTGATAGTTGATTAGTTCACTGTATCTGAAGGTGACTGAATTTCTGCTTATTGTTATGGAATATACAGTGAAGCTAGACATCATAGGGAACCTTGTCCAATGGCAGAGTTCATAGCTTGTGTGTTTTTATGCTCAAGTTGAAGAAAGGTATTAAAAATTTGGCAAACCTGACATCAGTTTTTATAGCTACTACCTCAAGGAAAATGTAGGTTTGTGGGAAGCGAGTAGATTCTAGTGGTAAGCTTTTGCTCACCAAAAACATTAGAATATTACTTTGTTGAATCTCCATTGAAAGCACACTCTTCTGTGTTTTGTAAGAGTAACAGAAATGTGTCTGGTGATGAAAAGTGTTCATAGATACAATTTGGCTCTTAACTGAGGTCAGACCACAGTATTTGTTGATCTTCATACGTAGGCTCAGAGTACTGAAAATCTGGGCTGTTAAACTTGGGAATCATGTGATTGTCTAAATCCTTACTTCTCAGTCGCGATGTTCCAGAAAAACAGGGCAGAGGCATTGCAATCAGGCTTAGCAGTCCTGCTGCTTTTAACCATTTCTGAATTGCTGGTGGGGAAAGTATGTCTTCTAGGAAAAAAATCTTACCTGTTAAAAATTAGTTGGTGCTATTAAGCACCTTTTATCTGAAAACTGATGACTAACTGCATGTATTTATTAAACAATTAGCTTTTTAGAAGACGTAGGCCTATAGAAATACACAAAGTGTCCTTTTATAATTATCGGGTGTTTGTAGTAACACTTCTGGTACCTTAAATAAATGCGTATCTTCATTTTTCACCAATCATGCATTTGAATTGGCAAGTCTGTTTCACAGAGAAAGCTATACCTTATTTTTATGGCAATTAGTATATCAATTTACTTCACGTTCTTGGAGTGCTTATTAATTTTAGCTCAAAATAGATCAAATGTACCACATGTGACTGCTGTATCATAATACTGCTTATCTATTTTTAAGTCTAAATGGACTCTGGGAAAGTACTTTGCAAACTTTGGCTTCTATTGCACAGCAGGTTTCCTATGTATTTCTGGGTAAAGTGCCTCCTAATGGGATCGTGTATTATCCGTTGGTCTTTCTGGCTACGTTTCAAGGCTTTTATGTTTATTAATCATAAAAAGCTGAAATAAAACTAGAGTGAACTGTGCAAATCCTCTTTAAAAATGAGAACACCAGGGCGAGTCAATCTTCATTTCAGTCTTCAGAATGTTCTGATATTGTAAAGGAAAATGAGATGTGTACTGTAAGTCATGAGCTCAGAATTGCATTATGCTATTTTGTCACGTAAATGTTTTCTTGGTAAATGAAGATCAACATCAAATAAATAGTTGTTGTTTCCCTTTGTGTATAAGTTTTTCAAAATGTATTAAATATCTCAAATATCTCTATGAGAAATAGATTGACTGATGGAGAGGAAAATCTTCTCTGTTCTTACTCTGTAATCAGAGTCAGGGAAAAACAACTCAAAAATGATGTAAAAGTTAGATTTGTTTTGTAATGGTCAACTGGGATTTCTTTTATCTCCTTAGTATTCAAGTCCAATTGTACTGTTAGGACTTTTCTAGCAGGATAACACCTCACCAAATTACTGTCACAAAACTGAATACATTTCTAAGGTAGTCAAGGATTTTAGCTTTCTCTGGGTTGAAGGCAGCTCTAAAGACAGATGAATCTGAGGAGAGCAGATGAGGTGTTACTGGAATGGTTGGCTCCATGGTTGCATCTGAGTATGCAGTTGTTTCGTACACTAATCATAGTTTGAGCGGCTTACCGGCGTAAATCTGTGTAATTACTATTTGTAGTAATTCAGTCAGTCACAAAAACAAAAATGCCACCAACAGGCTGCACTGCAGAGAAGATACCGCATTTAGCTAAATATGAGCAAGTAGCACTAATGCTCTTTTCAATCCAAACTATGTCATCATTTGGGATCCAGGAGAGTGCCCCTAGGTGACAAACACAATCCTCAACTGACTGGGTATTTTCATTGCTCAACTTACGTGCCAAATAGTATTCATGCTAAGCAGGTTTTTATTCTGTCTGAAGTCTCGGATACAGCTGGAAAGAGTGCACCTGGAGGTCAGAAGACATTTTTTAATATCACCTAGAGGTCAACATGCTAGTGGTGCTGCAGTTGGTCTTGTAACTTAAGTATCTCAACCAGTATCCTTAGCATCACCGGGTAGAAATTAAGAAGGGCAGCAAAAAAGCCTTAAGAATGAATGTTTGGTGAGTGTTTGGGAAGGTGTGCTTCTAAGTCTGAAGTAACTAGAATATTGGAAATATTGAAGTGGGTGTTTTGTCTTTCATTTATGCACAGTTGGCAGTCAGTAACTAAATTCAGTTTAGGAACTGGAATGAAAAGAGCTGAGATAATGAGATTGTATTGTGTCAGTCTTAGGCTACAGCCTTCTAAAATTATTGTCTAAGACAAAAGTGCAGATGAATTGTATATAGGCATGGAGTGTTTTAAGTTCAGGGACTGAAAAATTATGACAGGGATAGGTTAGATGTTTTTTCACCTTCTCCACGACCAGTGGTAGGACAGACTTTTTACTTGTATGGAGGAGCTTTGGCTGCACTCTTGGACTTGTCTGTACAGCATCTTCTGCTTTTTATCTCATTCTGTTTTGGGGCTGTTTGTTTTGTTTTTGTTTGTGTTTTGTTTGAAGCTGCAGTTGGTATTTCTTTTTCATTTTTTACAGTTCTGATGCAAAAGTTTCACCGTGACAGGGATATTCTGGTATATTCTGATATTGTACATACCCTCAGTTTGTACTGTGTTCCTGAGGTGAACAGTTAATGACACAGAACAGGAAAATACTTTCACTTGATGCTGCATGTTAGGAGCTCACTTGTATCATTTTTTAACAACATTTGAATATGTGGGGCCAAATTCTATCAAAGAGCAATTTGATGGCAAAGCGATGCTTTAGGGAGAGGCAGAGGGAACACGTGAGCCTGACCCCGCTGTGCTCAGTGCAGGGTGTGATTGTGTGACCTCTCATCTTTCCACAGGGGTGTGTGGCTGTCACGTGGCTCTGTCCTGTCTCTAGATATGCATTCATTCCCTTGGGGGAATGAAACAAGTAAGTTAAATAAAAGCTGTCCAAATGACATAAATCCACTCCCGTTTTCAAAAGCAGTGCATCGCATATATTCATACCTATTGTTGCTCGTAATTTGGTGCTCAGGATCTTATACTGGAAATTACGACAAAGCGTGATCTGTGTTGCTTGGTAGCAATGAGAAGAGTTTGTAGGCAAGGAAAAAATGTAAAGATTCACTCTGGGTTTGTTGCCTTGTTATTTTCCTATCTGTTCTAGGTGTCTGCTAGCATCTTATCAGTACTGTTAGTTATGGGTTTGTTTGAAACTACTGAAAATAAACTTTTCTTATCTGTATTTGCTGAGCTGGTTGCTTTAAGTAGAACAATATTTGTACTCAGGATATCAGTTTTCTTGCCTTTTTCTTAGGGAGAATATGTAGGTAGCTATTCTTTTCCTGGAGGGAAAGAAGAAAAGCTATTTCAATGTGAGTAGCTACCAGGCTGCAAATTTTCCAGTGACCTATAAAGCTCTGCAGTTCTAGTTGAAGATCTTTTAATTAAAGAGTAAGATGAGCTTATTTTAGGTTAGACTTGTCTTTTCTGTGGAGGCTGGGTGGAGTGTTACGGAGTAACTTAAGTTACATGCATGTGCATGCTTGTGCTGCAAGCCTAAGAGAAGGGGGAATCATATTTGGTGCTCTTTGCTTTGTTTTGAAAAAATTGCTAAGTTTACTTTATTCATTAATCTGTTATTTCCCAGAATTAACTGTATACAATTTTGAATCTATGGTCTCAGGGGAGGGTGGTAATGGATATTAATGGTATGCTTTTGATAACGACTGTTCTTGAATCTGATCTACTGAATTAACTTTTCAGTTAAGGGAGTGGAGTATGTTACTCAGTTCCCAGAGTTTGTGAGAGGTGTTATCCTACATAAACCTAGAAGATAAGATACCTTCAGAGCTTAAAATCCACATGGTATATCTTTATTGTTTTGGAACACCCTTCTCCAAAGGGGCTGATGCTGCGTGTAGACTGGACCAAATGCTGGTGTTGGGCATAGTTGAGTTACTGAAGCAGTCACAGTTAATATAGCATGGACTACAATTATATTTATTTTGATGTTAATCAGCTCATGGTTGGAGGTCTTAATGAACATTTACCTGAAGATAATAAGGAGATATAGTTAATCTAGTAGTTGTAATGTGTGAATCTCCAGAATGATCAAACGGACCAGTTTCTAAGCTGTCAGCAAAATCTGGATGTCTAATGAAGCTTCTGATATCTGTCTTGTTTTAACTAAAGAAAGAAAGGAAATGTAAAACTCTCTGAAAAGTTCTGAAAGAAATTGTATTTGGTGCACTGAAGTATTATTTTTATTTTCATGAATATAATAAAGGTTGCATTTGAGGTAATACTTACTTGAAAAGGTAATTCAAATGTAGATTCCAAGCTGAGGAGAACTTAAAAGCACATTCAGTTTCAGGTCCCCAAAGCCATTCGTCCTCAGAACTTGGCAGAACTTTGACATCCTGCTTGCTCAGAAACCCATTAGGAGCTACACACCGATGCATTAGACAACACATTAGCATGGTTAACCTTTCACATATTTTCAGGAAAAGCAGGGACCAGCAGCGTTTCCAAAAGTTAAATAATACATAATTTGCCTGATGAATCTGTTGGTATTTTTCTTCTGAGAATGTTTTCTCTACAGAGGCAAATGGACAGAAATGTGAAGGAGGTTATTTACTAATACATAAGCAGTTCACCTCAGAATAATTATTCATTTCAGTTTTCGTTTCTGCATGATATTAGTAGATAACTCCATTATTTTGATAGTTTCACTTAAATGGGTTACTATATGGTACTATATTTCCTCCAAAATTACTGTCCAAGACCTAAGGAATGTGGATCTTATTGTGGAAATAAGTTTAAAGATGCACACAACGTATTGCAACTGGTACTTCATTCTGGCAGTTTTCTTGGGTAGAGTTTAACTTGAGTGGAATTGGAAGAAAACCAGAACCTTCCCACGTGCCATGTGACTCCCAGAAATAACAACTCTGTGTTGAGGTTGTTAGGAAGAGTTATGAGTAGCTGAGACTGGCTCTAAGTGAAACATGTTTGTTCTTCCAGGAGGAAGAAAAGTAGCCTCTGGCTAGTTAAAAAATTTTAGTCACTTTTTACTCAAAATGATACAAATAAAATAATCAATTCAAGATAGTGAGTCTTTGTGGTCTTCCAAGTGAGAGGGATTTTTGCTTCCCAGAAATTGAAGAGCCCACGTGATGCTATCATAAGATAGATCTTGCCTATTCAAAATAGTTATAAACAAAACAATATTTTTTGTTATTGTGGTGATGTGAGCAGCAGCAAGGATAGGATGGCTGTATCACTACAAGGTTAAGAATAGCATATGCAGTTATTATCAGGAATCCCCCACGTTGCTAAAGGTCTGTTTAGGCAAATTCTTTGTTGCCTGTGTCAGAATGCAGCCTGCAGTTGAGGTGTGCACTAAAGCTGCTGGTTATTTCAGGCACACACGTTTCTGCAGCTCCAGTCTTTTTGGCAGAGATCTCTCATTTAAGGATGAAAATACTTAGCCATCTGTAATTTGCCACCATTTGCAAATTCTGACCTGCGTGTGTTTCCTGTGTTCAATTTGTGGTGTTTGTTTGTTTGTTTGTTTTTCCTAACAAGAGTTCTGTGGATCAGGACAAATACAATGAAATGCCAGTGGCATCTTGTAAAAACAAATAGAACACTTTTTATTGACCAGTTACTGGATTTTCTTGCTTTATTTTCATACATAGTCATAACTTAATAAGCTTATTTTGTGTTTAATCTGTAGAAGGCCAGACCAAGGCTCTCAAAGTTTTTTGGCTTAGAATTGTTAGGTCTTGGACCATAAGTAGTTTTTCATCATCTAGGTCTCTTGGCTTTTGAGACTAGGATGAGAATAGAATTAAAACTGTGCAAAATTTGAGATTACTTCCATTGCTGTAAGCATCATGTTTCTGTAAATATCAAAAATGGAAACTAGTGAGGAGAAAAATTGTAGAGTGAGCTTTGATAGCTAATGTTACTCAATATCAAGTAGATTGGATCTATGCCATGAAAAATTCTGTACCTTTAGGAGTGTTCATTAGCTTAAAGGGCAAAGGGAAGGATAACTGTAGGGTCAAATTTTCCTGGAATATTAGCTTGGGAAATTCTTTGAATAACAGTGATATAGAAAAGTCTTACTATTTCCTTTTTAGTAGAACATGGAGTTTGTGTCAGTACTGTGAGTTGTGCTATTGCAAGAAGCTGCTCTTGCTGCCATATCGCAGCATAAGATTAAGTGATTTGCAGGATGTGTTCTTAATTATTGCTTGCTCCTATTTTCTCTTTAAAGAAAATTAAAGATAAATACAATTGCTGTGTATTCCTGTATCTAATTTTACAAAGAGAATAAGAATATAATTGCAAGGCTATGGCTTTTCGAGGATACTGTTTTAAGGAAGTCTATTTTACCTGCTGTCAGGTAAACTGAAACACAGTATAAGTTGCTTGATTTTGGGGGAGAGAATTACAAGTAATGGTGTATTTTATCTGTACTCACTTCTAAAGATTTTTCCAAGTTCTGTGTTGTTTTGTGAATTCTTAATTATTATTCTTAACATTCTATGATGTACTGTAAATATTCTGTAAAGAACAAGCAAAATAGCATCTTGAAAAAGTTACAGAAAGAAACAGGTATGCACTTAGTCATATAAAATTTCCATCTTGAAAAGTGCCTTCTGCCTCCCTGTGCTTTAAACAGATATTAGAATAAATAGGAAGTTTTTGTTGTAATTTATTTCTTTCATTCTTAGTAAGTATAAAAGTGAAAGGTCACCAGACTGTTTCTCCTACCAGCAGGTACATTCTATAATAAAAAGTGACCTCAATTTCAAGATACCTGTCTAAACTTTAGTTCTTTTGGCCTTTGATACAGTAAGGACAGTAATTACTGAGAAATAAAATGCCTATTTGCTTAGCGGTAGCCAGAACATTTTGTAAACAGCAACAGAGAATGTTTTTAATTAATTTATTTTGGACGGTAATTGATTTCTGTTATATTCAAATACAGATGCCATTTAGGGATATATTTAGACTACTAATAAATAAATTCACCTTGCATAAAACCAACTGGTTATAAATTATGATTTATAAATGAATACGCTTCACAGCTGGAACAAAATAATATCTGTGCACTTTTTTGCTGCCTCACTAATAAAAATAGCCTGTAATTAGACAGGTGATGGTGTGGATTATATTTACCTTCTCAAAAATCAGAGTTATTTAATTGTTTATACAACACATGAATGATTGAGTACTTCTAAAATTTATTGCTTAGTAACCCAATTTTGGTTCTTCACACTTGGTTTGATCGTACTTCAGCAAAGAACATTTGATTCTGCACTTAAATGCAGACATGCATGAAATTTCACAAGCCCGGTATTAGTAATTTAAAAATACAGAGAAATCCTGGTGTCTGGGCTTTATTTGTGATGTCTGTGTGTTAATGCATGTTCTTGCAACTAGGATTCTACTTTCTTAACACAGGGATGTGTTGAGAACATTTAACAAACTTTGATACATCTTCTTGCACATTCTGCGGCCTTTTATGTAGGGTCCAGCAGCATCCCCTCTACTTGTAGGAAATGTAGTGTTAGTTGTTCACTACAGCTGATGTGGAGGTTAGTGATAGAGCTATACTGGTTCAGTATTTCCCTTCTCCTGTAGAATATCTGACACAGAGCAGGCTAGTGGGAGTGAAGGAGCCAGAAGGCTCTGCAGTGGTGTCTGTAGGCTAGCCTGTGTGTTTGTGGGCTCACCATCAGGCAGAGGAATACAGGGTCTGTTTCTATTACAAGTTAAGGTGTTTATCTCCCCACATCACATGTTTTGTCAAAATGTTTTGTACTTTAGACCACACTTTATGAAGGCCACTATTGTGTTCTAATTTGCATTTGGTACTCTTTCACTTTATGCAAAAGTTATTCCTCCTGGTTAAGTATTTAGCTCAAAATGGAATCTGTGGGGTTCTTTGTTGGTTTGTTTTGTTTTCCTTTAGAGGATGATCTAAAATGCAGGTAAGCTTCCTGAAAGAGATATTAAAATAATTGTAGTTCTTCTAGTACAGTACAAGACAGGCATAATAGATACAGTACAGAAATGATTAGTAGAGTGTAGTTGTTATTATGTCAAGAATTTTAATCTACAAGACATTAGCCTTGGTAAGCATGTTATTACTGTCCCTTCTCTCCTTTCCTTCCATTGTCCCATACCAAGAATGAGTTCGAAACGTAACCCTCCCTAGATCTCTCAGGTTTAATCATTAGTAGTTACCTTAGGCACTCTTTACACTCTTGACTCAAACATATAATTCTTAATTTGTCCTGAGCAGGAGACTTCAAATACGAGTGTATCTCTTGGGTTGCAAAGAAGTGGCTAACTCAAGGCTTCTGGAGCTATTTCTGGTCGTTTGAGAGACGGATCTTTAAAATTGTTGCTTCAACATGAGGTCTCTCAGAATTGATTCAAGAAGTTTTTCCTTCAACCCAGTCAAATATGTAGTAAAACGTCCACATTTTTAGTGTTTCTTCTAATTCAGGAACTTTATTTTACTAATAATCTGGTTTGCTAATAAGGTTTCTGCAAGTTTGTTCATAAGATTTCTTGTACTTACGTAAAAGCATATACGTCAAAGATGAAACAAAGATTAGTACAGTTCTATTACAAAGTTGTTGTGTAATCTTTATTCATATTCTGAAACCGTCTAGCGATGTGGCTGCTACTGCTGGGTGCAGACCACAAGTACCAGTGACCACAGCATCTCAAAGGAAGCTGTCAGTAGAGCAAGGAGCCATGTTAGAAAGGGAGGAATATGATGCTCTTTGTCAGTTGTGGTGATCTTTTCTCTGCAAATTGGTTGGTTTTGAGGAAGATTTGACTTGTGATGAGAGAGTTCTCTGTCCTCTACTTAAGAGGACTAGATTTGGAATTATGACTACCAGGTATGTATTTGACTTCAAAATACTGCAGATATGTGCTGGTAAAAAGGAGGAAGCTTGATCTGCTGCCATGGTATATACAAGAGGAAAATCCTGTTGACTTGGATGATGAATTTGTCAAATTTTGACAAGAAAACTGACAGGGAGAATTTGTAGTTTACCTATAAAAAAATAAGATGCTGAACACAAGTAGTGTTTGACTTCATTTTTTATTTTTTCTTCTCTTTGCATTTAGTTTGTTGTTGTGTTGTTCTTCTTCTTTTTGTATTGTCATGGAAAACAAGTAAATGATATCGGTTGTCCATGCAATCCTTAATTTATGCTTCCCAGTGAGAGATGAAAGACGTCTGCTGCAATTAAGTCTGTGTACAGTAGATGCCAGTAGAGATCTACTGAGTCAAAATAGAAATAGGACCAGCATTTCCATAGCAACAACTTCCTCTTGGCAGTCCTATTTATAGAAGTGCTGCAGTCTCAGCTTTGATACTGCTTACAGAGGGACTTTCTAATAGGGGGTTAATTTTTTTTAGAAAAAATGTGCATGTGAACCTACGTTAAGACTGCATGGGTGAATTTTCACATTTGTTCAACAGTTATTAGTTGTGTTTATTTTGCAGATACACATTTTGAAAAATCTCTGTTTCAGAGTGGAAAGCCATTAAGTCTGTAAGATATTAGCGAATAGTGCACTTCCTTTCATGCATTTAAAAAGAAATGCAAGCTAGTGGCATAGCACTGGATGTACAGTGAAAATCAAAATACATCTGCTTTTTCAGGAAGCCTTTATTCTGCCTCTTTTCTACCCATAATTCTTTTTTGAAATATGAATGCCTGGCAGGAGCTTGTATGAATTGCGTTTAATAGCATAATTTTTGATAAAGTTCTTGTAGTTTTTAGCTACTGAATGACTATCTTGGTACTTTGTTTTATTTCCTTTCCTTTTAAGCTTTATATAACAACTGGAAAAAGATCATACGTATTTCCTCATGCTTATACCACAAAACACTCCAGTTTCTTTCTTTACTACATATCCTTTAAGGAATTGTAGAGCTATTCAATAAATGTAAATTCTTGTATGTTGAAATTCAAAATGAGTCAATGAAATATTTTATCTTTTTAAAATATGTTGGTTCTATCAACTTAATGTATTGGTCAGTGGGAAAGATGGAAAATTCAGCAAAGGTCTTAAAAATGGAGGAGCCCTCACTAATTGCGTTAATAATTGCTCATTCTTGTTAATAGTAAAGTTGGACTTTGAATGTTAGAAATAACTGATGTGTGAGGTGAAAGATTTACTCTATCAAGCAAACTGTTTTGTAAGCAAATAAATAAACTGTCTTTAACATCTAGAGGAAAAAATAATTATTACTCATTAATAAGGTTTCTTTAAGTTATTTTTCCATAATTATGAACAAAGTAAATATGTCACAATACGTCTTTTTTATTTGTGGATGAGAGCCATTGCTGAGAAGGAGAATGATTAATTTTAAAGACTATTTTCTTAAGAAGTAGTAGAGCATGCTTAAACAGGCAAGTGGACTCAGTTTTGTAGATAACCAGGAAAATATTAAATTGCAGGATTAGAATTAAGACCTAACTATTAGTTGTAAGTGATCTGAAATTTCTTTTACATCATAGACCCATTTTTCAAGGCCCTGTCAAGGAATATAGTTCATTGTCTTAAAAATTCCTATGTGCTTTTGATTCTAAGATATTCATAATCAGTAACGATGGGAAGGTGTTCCAGTTCTGATATAGTGTGAGGGAGTTTCAATTCTGTGGCAATGGTTCCCAGGACTAAAATAGAAACATCTCAAAGGCTTATAGTTGTAATGTAGTGTTTAATATTATTCCATTTTGTACTACCTTGAAATTCAGAAATTTCACAGTACCTTTACTTGGGGAACATATTAAACATTTTAAAATTATAATGTGTTTTCTGTATTCAGTTAATGCCAGAATGTACGTATAATGGTGCTACTCCTTCGTTTCTAGACTCTTGGGGCGAAAGGAGGGCACTCTTCCTTAATGGTTAATTTTTAGGCTTGATTGGTAGGGTGGATTGGCTTCCTAGAAATTGAGAAATGGTGTAGTAGCAGAGATTACTAAAAAGAAATAGTCCATCTTGCTACATTATTGTTGACTCATTTTCAGTGAGAAACTGGAAGTCTGGCTGGACTATACTGTTGCACTCTTTTACCTGTGGCTGAAATGTGTACTCTGGGCATGACCTGCTGGGAAGTGCACACTGGCTTTATGGGTTGGCCATCAGGAAAAGTGTAAACGGTTATGTTGTGTTTTTCACATTACGGCACCACAGTCCCAGTCTGTTTCTATGACCATTCTTGTGTTAGGAGGGTACCTTAAGAACTTTTACTGAAACATTATTTATCAAATTTACACATGTAATATTTATATGCGTAGCTGAATCTTTCTTAAAGTAAGTGTTTCAAAATATTGCCAAGACGTAGTGGCAAGAGAGAAGTGAAAACAGAATTTCTGCCTAGAGGAAATTCTTAATATGTCAGCATTAATTTTGGCTGCAAGGAGAAGTGAGATTTTAAAATGCTGGTAAATCCAGGTTTTCACTTAGGTATCTTTTAATGATTTCTTGTTGATAACCTGTTTCACTTAAACCAGTTCACTGCTGTGGTCTCAGAGGATTGTGATTTCTGTTCTGTTTTTGGCACCTCATTCAGGTACCCAGATTAGCCATTTGGGTGCATTCAAAATGCTGAACTTCAGTGGGCAGAGATGCTCTCAGGCAGCTCTCACATATCTTCATTTGATGCCAGAGGGTTGGTAGACTTGTGAAATACATAATGCGAAGTGATGTGAATTTTGTAAGTTACCTTTTCTGTGATCAGAGAAACTAACTGTGTGAAGATACAGCTACAGTGCTATGAAAAAAAAAAGGCACAGAATCAGGAGAGAGGAAAAAGACAAAATGAACACACCTCCGTGACTGGAGAAAATAGGAAAGGTGAGAGAAATAAGGAAGTCTCCTAGAAAGATTCCCTGGATATGCAGAGACTTGCTGTGAACTTCTTGGGGAGCATGGCTGGACAGTTTCACAGGGGTTCTTTTCAGCCCCAGAATGTTCACCAGGAGGGTGAACGCAGACATGTTGGTGTAAATATTTCTTAGAGTAATGCTATGACAGCTTCCATATATCACTACTTGGACTATTATATGTGATGTATAAGATATTCATTCTGCCTATTTGTGCCCTCAGTGGGGCAGACTAATCCCCATGGTCATTGCTAGTTCTTTTTTTCTGGCAGTTTAGCCTGGAGCCTGGGGGGCGTGAAAATCAGTGCTGATCCTGAGACAAAACAGGGAAAGGCCAGGAAAGCTTAAGGTAAGCAAGGACCTGTGGTGGCAAAGGGTCCAGAGGAAGTTCCAGCACCAGGATCATTTTGTCATTGTTATAAATGGCTTTGTTGTCCTATCTGAAAACACAGAGCTGTTATGAAATCATTAGTTATGTAATATCCAAGTATGGGTATCAGCTGACACTTGAAAAGTATTTAGTGAAAAGTATGGTGGTGAAAAATAAGAGATATATCGTCAGCACATGTTGTCTATAAGAGAGGAGACAGGTTGTGAAAAGTTATTTTAAACTTATTTAAGAATAGTCCTAAATCTTTAAGAAAACACATCCTATCTGTGCTGAAGATATACTGAGAAATCTGCCCAATGTATATTTCCACTTTCACAAACACTAATTTTTAGTAATACTCATTGTAAGTGTGCAAAATTACATAAATATTAATATAACATTTAATGCCACTGTCAGTTTATCTTCTCACTGTTCTGAGTCAGTAAGAATGATGCTTTCTAGTCTTACTCCACAGTTGAAAATATTCAAATTTCTTGTGTATGAGAAATCCTCCATGTGTAGTTTCATAAGATGTGCACTTCGACATAAGAAATGTCAGGAGGCAGTGGCTGTGACTCTGGGACTCCTTCCAGCTGCTTCTGGGGTCGGGAGAGTGAATGAGCTACTAGGTCTGTCAATGTGGTGTTCTGGTAGCTTATTACTGAAAAAGTTTAAGTAATTTGGTTAATTCTTGGGGTAAGTAGAGCCCCATATGGACAAATATCACAGAATTACAGGGGTTGAAAGAGTAACTGTAGAGGAACTCTAGAGATCAAGACCAGCCCCTGTGCTAAAGCACACTTGTTTATATGTTACAATAGCATTCAACTTGAAAATTATTTTTATCCAAGTAGAGAGAGAGAATATATTTTCAGTGATAATAGTTTCTTCAGTAGTTTTTGCAAGGCAACCCCCTTGCTTAGAAAATTAGTTGAAAACTTGGGATTGTAGTGGTTAGATTATAGCTGGTTCGTTTGCGGTGCTGGTGTTAGTACTCCGTCTTCCTAAATGGGAACAACTGCAGAATAGTCACTTTTCTTTTTTTCAGGCGTGGCTGTGGTAAGTTAAAAATATATATACGTATCTGGCTTCTGATCTTTGCTTCTGAGCAAGTTGTTTATGGGATTGTAGTATAAAACTTGCATCGTAGTGTGAAATATGTGATGTGTTAAAAAGCAGTGCATAGAAGCTACAGCAGTTGTTGCTGGTGTTTTCTTACAGAAATTTTTTTCAGTTCTCAGGAAAAGAGACTTTTTAACGGTATGAAACAATACACCATAGAGCTTTTCTTAACAGGAAGTAGAGCAGAGCAGTGGTTAGAAAACACTGCACGCAGGAAGTTAGACACATGCGTAGTTCTTAGTGCTTGTGACTTGTCCCTTCAGATATTTTCTGTTTGGACTTTCTGAAAGTTGCCAGTGCGTATAGATGGCAGCTCAGAAGGAGGTACCTTGTGCCCAGTGCACGGGGACAGCCACCGCGCTGCAGAAACTGGAAGGTTTCGCTAATCGCCTTTTCCATAGGCATTCAAAGGGCGGTGCGCATGACCTGAGAGTGGCTCTGGAAAATGAGAGCCATCATGTCTCTGAACTTGCTGTCCTATGGGACAAATCAAGTAAGTAAGACTTGTTTGTTGTTTATTTTACGGATATTCTCTCTTTTGCGTGCATGGCAGTTGAAGAACTTCCATGTATGTAATTGAATACAATCTGAGATGCATTCCAGGGGCAATTTTGCAATTCATTACCATAAGTTATTAGTGCGAAGAATAAGAAATTGTATCATGCACAAGGAAGTGAGGAATGGTTTCGTGGGCTGGGTGGCTTGCAGGAGAATTTGACGGGTCCTCTTTTGTTAAAGCACGTGTGACTTGTTTTAGCAAGCCCTCACTCCAATGTATACTACTAAGGGAAGAAATTTAGTTTCAAATTAAATCTACAAGTTCAGCAGAAAGATAAACCTTGTTGAAAAATGTAATGTTTAAATTTTGGACTGTGCAGACATGGCTGCACAGATTAAATTTCAAGTCATAGGGCTTTTTGTCATTTGTCATTTTATGTTGCACGGTATCTCAGAACGGTCCATACAGTGATAAACAGTATAAAATTGTGTTTAGTTTCAATTGTGATGTGTTAGCATAGGAATGCTGGATGCCATTAGCTTTAATTTCTTAATTAGTGAGCAGCTGACAATATGCATTTGTATGGACTAAAACTTCTTGTGATTGTGTATTGGCTCATAAAAGGGAGAATTCAGAAACAGCACTATGTAAGTGAATTGACTTTTTTTTAAAGCAATGCATTATTTTTCAAAGCAATTATTATCCCTGTGGTTAAATACTCATTTTAAAATGTTGCAATATGGTAATTGATGATAATTTTGTTCCAGATTTCAGGTTCATTGATAGATTTAGGGTAGCACAGTTATTTCAATTGAAAATAGGCCTTATTTGAAATGCTTAACACCAGTGTTAGCATGACGAAGATCAGCATTTGCACATATCCCTGCTTTCAGTTACGAGTATACTGCTAACAGTATATGAGCTGGGAGTGAATCTGTGCTCAGAGGATAGGCAGTAAACATGGAAACAAAAAGTGTTAATGCGTCAACCTAAAACAGATTAAATCTGGGTCTCCAAAATGAGATGGAAGAGGATGGAATAGTTCAGTTGGAAAGGTAGATGATGAAAGTGCATAAATTCTGAGTTTCCGCTTCTCCAAAGTATTTTCCAATTGGTAAAAATAGATGCTTACTTGTGTTTATGTAGAAGTTCTTGTTATGTAAATAACTGTTAGAAAAAAAAATTAACACTGAAGCACTTCTGTTTATGTAAGATGGAGGAAAGAAAATGTTAGTGACCTCCTGACGTTTGCAAATGGTGACCTGTTCGTATAGAAGTCTCCACTATTTTTTCCCCTCTATTTAAGGCCTGCTTCCTTGTCTGACATGCTCAATGAGGAAATGGACTATCATGTATTTGAATGATAAACATAGTGCAAAGGCCTGTTATGTGAATGCCATTTTAAGTAATTAAGCATGGTGGTGGGATGTAATTTTTCTGAGGAAAACAGCTGAATATTGGTTGATTATGTAGCTTTGGTTTCAGGGTGATATTCTGAGTATCTCTCCTGAATCTTTGCTTTCAGTGTGTACATTGCTAAAAAATTAAAGATACTCCTGGTAGGTGTGGCCTACGTGTACATGTCAGGATTCTTCACTACCACTGCAGCACAAGGAGTGAGAGAGAAGGAAGAGCAGAGGGAGGTGGCCTTTCTCTCTGCTGCTGGCTGCACAGACTTGTAACAATCTCCGGGAAAGTGCATCATCCCTGAAAATTCTTTGCGACATTGCAAAGGAAAAATAGAATGAAGAAGGTTTTAGTGTTGTGGTTTTGTTTGTTTGCTTTTGTTTGTTGTTGTTTTTTTTTCCCTAGACAAGTCAGTGTTGTAGGATTGCATTGTGTCACTGAATTCAGGCTGTAGATTAAATTCACAAAGTTTAACGAATAAGCAATTGTAGAAATGTGATGATGATGTTTGTTTTAGGTGGATATTGGAATATTCTTGACTCTTCTATGCATATAACATCAACTTATGGAATTTCAAGCTTGGCTAAAATTAAGTAGCAGATATTTCGTGTGAATTAATTCTAAAGTGAAGGTAAAAACGCTTGCGTTCCTGAAAAATTTTTTAAAAGAACTTTTCAGATTTTTGTTGTAGCTCTAGGATTGAAATTGAATTGATTAAAAAAAGAAAATTAATATATTAACACCTTCTGTGATGCACTGTGGTAACAGGTCTGTTTCTGTGTATGTCCTTGTACCAGCAGCTACTGCTGACACTGTGTTTACTGAAGGTGAAGGAGCTGTTTGCTGTCAAGTGGCTTCCTTGCTAATGTGCTGCCAGTCAGCTACTGCTGTGGCTTAGACGACCTCGACATGTGCTCTGCAGCCTCAGGGGTTTACAGTGGTTGATTTTGAAACTTACTTAATGCCTTGGTTTCGTTATTTTGTTATCTATAGAACATGGTATTTCTAATATGTCTTGGATTCTTAGTTAGTGTACGATGTCTGCTCTGAAAGTGATGTCTCCTATTTCATTGTGTTGGTCCACAATGTCAGAGGTGGGTGTTGGTGGGATGGCGGTAGAGGTCAAACCTTCCTACCGGTATCCCATTAAACGCTGCCGTGTGACAGGAAGCAGCAGAGGGACGGTCTGACAGAACAGTGTCTGACATGGAAGTACATATGAAGCAAAGGTGTGTCATTGAATTCCTCCATGAGGAAAAAAAAGGCACCCATTGATATTTATCGTCCCTTGCTGAACGTTTATGGAGGTCAAACAGTGGATGAGAGCTCAGTGAGGTGGTGGATGGTGTGTTTCAGTAGTGGCAACAGCAACAGTGGGTACCTCCGGTGGTGCAGGTTGTTAGGAGTGCAGCATGCAGGTTATTGTTTATCACGGGTGAAAATGCGTAACTAATGATGGTGTCTGTGTTGAAAAATAGTGTTTTGTAGCTAAGAATTTCCTCTGTCAAACAGTATTATTGTGCTTTTTGCATCTGTTGTAGCTTCCATGGAAACAAATAGGAGGCATTACATTCAGGATGACCTAGATATGAAATGAATTTGTGTAAAATCTGTAGAATCCAGTAGGGACAGAGATCACTTTGGATACCACAGGCCTTTGAATCTATTCTAAAAAATTGACCAAGTGCATATGTAAATGCACAGACTGCATGAGCAGCAGTGGGGTCAGCTGTCCTGCAAAGGGCGAAAGGGAGGTGATGGTAGGCAGCAGAATGCCACACTTTGCTCTGAGTTTCAGGTGTCTGGAACGTTACTGCTTGCAGTTACGTGGAACCCAAGTTTTGATTATTTTTGTGGATTGCTTTGTTTCATTTTCTTAATAGTCTGTTGCGCTTTGAAAGACTGAAAGTGGAAGCAGAAAGGAGAATGAGGCTACCTAGTGTTGGTTGTAGGGACAGCGAGATCAGTGAGAATCTCTTATTCTTAAGCTGCTACAAACATTTTAGGAATCTGTGCAAAATAAGAGAATGTCTTAACAACTTGGAGTAGCAGGCATGGTCCAGAGGGGCACCACTTGCATCTTTTTGTTATCTTCAGATTCTCATAGTCTATAAATTGCAAATGGACGGATGGCGAATAGGAATTCTGTTTGGTCTCTAACTGATTCAACATGTCAATGCATTACAAATACTGTGGAATTTCTTACAGAAATTTAGCTGAATAATTGCTATATGTATGGAGAAGAAAAAATGCAGCTGAAATATGAAATAATGTACAGAATACATTGTGCAAATTGATTAAAGCTTTAGAATAACTACTAGTTGGGTACAAGTCAACAGATAATTCTGGTCTCAGGTTGCCATGGAAACAACCAGTGCTTGATATAATTGAGAACATCTTAAAAACCTCCTGGTGTTTGCATGCTTTTTTCGCCCTGCCATTTTGAGTTGCTTTAGACATGAATAGGTAGCATCGGTCAGAACAGAAGTAGTTAATGAGCAAAACCAAATATCCGTGTGCTGAATATTGATTTTGGTTTACTACTGCTATCTTGTGCTTCACAGATTTTTGCATCACAAGGAGCTCATAAGGAAGAGAAGCTCTCTGGATTCTGTGTGCTTTCTCTTTCCAGTTAGTGTGTAGTTGTGTTCCGAGATTGAAGCACTGATTTTTATAGAGATTCACATACTTCAGCAGTTGTTGGATTAATATTAGGAGCAATATGTTTCTGAATATTAGCTTTTCAACATGAATGGTAAGTCTTTTCTATTACCTTTGACACTATTTTTTGTTCTGTTTTCACAGTCAGGAAAAATCTACCAGGTTTCCCTTTCTTGTCTGCAGAGCTACATCGACTACAGAGCCCTTTGTTTCTGTGATCGACTTACTGTGGATTCTAAAAATGACCTGTCTTAAAGATTAGCAGTTTTATTAAACATTTTGCTTTGCATAATTGGTATTTAGCATTTGAAATTCTATTTTGAAGCTTTCTTTTAGAAATAACTGTTCCAAATCATTGAATAGGGCATAGAATCGGATACGGAGAATTTTATAATTGTATGCTCTATGTGTCGCTTCACTTATTTTTCTGTGCCATTCATAATAGATTATTTGCTGTGAATTGGTACAAATCAAAAAGCCCTTCTGGAATTATTATAATTAGCACCTAAAAGAACTGGCTTTTGTTGTTTTTCATCTGAACCGGCTTATCCTTCTGTGGTCTTTATTCTTTCTAAATGATGGGATAGCAGAATAGTTCAGGTCGTGCATGGAAGTAGGGGAGGAGAGTGACATTTAAAATGAGATATTATAATGGGTGCAGTGAACTTATCAGGCAGGTGGTTGCTTTCTGAAAACACTATGACTGCTTGCTGTAAAGCACTTCGAATTAGTGGATTTATGAAGTACTTCATTCTTCCTTGAAATATTACCCAGAATTGCACCTGAATGTTTAAACTGTGTACATTCATTTCTTTAGAAGAAGATGTCGTTTGAAAATGGTTTTCAGAAAGCCCAAGTGTAATGGTTTCTGCAATGGTGCTGTATCATTTCAAGCAGATAATCCACAGCTTTGGGAAATGACTTGAGAGGGTTAAAGATTGCTTAGAAAGAAAAAAACAGATAAAATTATATACAGAGGTTCTGTGTGTGTGTGTCTGCGTGGTTTTGCTTTGTCCTACGAATTTAAAGGTCTGTTATTACGAAGATTTCAGTTTTGTAGAAGGCATGAGACAAAAAGTGGGAGGAGCCATCCCACTGCCTTGTCTAATATCGATTTGCATGTACTTATCTCATACAAATGTTTTGAGGTTGTCATCCCCGAAAAGGAAAGCGTTGCCGTCATTTCCTCAGTTTGTGGATTACAACAATACGCAGTATTGTTACATGCAACAACGTACAGCTACAGCTGTAAGACAAGTTATCAGAACTTTGGCCATGAATTATGAAGACCCACCTTACAGCATCATGGCCTCTGAAGTATAGCTCAGGGCAGGCCGAGCTGGAGGGGCGGTCCAGCCCCCACCTATGTGGTTGTGGGTACCTGGAGCCGTGAGCTGGGCGGTGAACTGCACCACATCTCTGCTGGCAGCTGCCCCTACGGAGCTCCTCTGAGCGAGGGTGAGCCTGCAGCCCTGCTGTGTTGCTGGCTTCACGTGGCTGCATTATTCTGTGGATGAAGAGGACTCAAACTATGAGTTGGAAAGTCTCTGGTC
>PPHD01005971.1:0-14521 GCA_002909625.1 Bambusicola thoracicus | reverse complement strand
TTTTTTTTTTTTTTTTTTTTTTTTTTTTTTTTTTTTCCCTCTGGCAGCTACAATAAACATATAAATGACACCATGATATGTGAACATGTATATAGGCAGTCACGACATCGTCTGCGAACATCAGGTTTATTTGTAAGAGCTAGGATCTGAGGAGAAGGAAGTCAAAGCAGAAATATGTGTTGGTCTAGTGCTCACATTTAAAGTTGCTATTTATCCATCTTTTAGCTCAAATCTATGCTGCAAAAGCAGGACAAATGCTTAAAATATATCCAGGAGTAGAGTGTGTGTTTTTGATGGGGGTAATGGGAAAGCAGGAAACAATAGTAACATTTTCCATTTCTTTAGATATACCTGGAACATGTATGGATAAGATGAAAAAGGAGATTTTCAGAAAAGCAATGTTTTGTTGGAATGATGTTGTAGTAAATTACTGCAAAGAAAAACAGTGTGCAAGAGAAGAACTTCCCCCTAATGTTTTGAGATGAGAATTGAATAGTATACTCTAAATAAAAGTTTTAAATCTCAAAGAACAAAAGCTTTAACTTTTTCAGTTTAAAGACAAGATATTTAATTTAGAACAGTGTACTGTAAAAGATTTATCATAGTCTCACTCAAAAGTCACTTCACACTAAAGCAGGAACAAATCTGCACATAAATGTGGGGGAAATAACTGGAATGATTTTTTTTTTTTTCCCCAGCCTTGTGCCTTTCAGTACCAGAAGAGTTTTGTTTGTTTGTTTGTTTGTTTTTTGTTTACTTCGTTTGACTGGTACATCTTACAGAATATGTTGACAGTAATCTGGTTTGATCAGATATTTATTACATATGACATGTTTCTGTGCCCCAAGTAGATTGGATTCACATTTATCATGAAATTTCTGGATCACTATTTTTTCAGCTAAGAGTACAGTATTAATTTTACTTGGTATACTCTGAGTTTTGCTTAGAGCATTCATGTACTTAATATTCTTCACTAAAATATATGTGGAAAATGTTAAACAAAAATTCGTATGGCAGAAACTATATAATCACATTTGCTAACATGCTCATATAAAAAGTGAAATGTAAAATGATAAATCCTTTGCTGGTTATTTTTATCTTTCCTAATTAGCTGCTAATGATTTACTGACACTGAATCATAAAATTGTAGAATATTCCAGATTGGAATGGATCCACAAGGATTACTGACTTTTACATGTTTTATGCCAAAACAATATTTCAAAAGAGCAACCATTAACTAAAATAAGAAAAGTTTTTAACCACTTGGGTTTGCACTGTCTTCTTTTCAAAAGTTTTGATGAAATAAAAACTGGATGAAATCAAGGAGATGTGTTGTATTGTAAGGAACAAATAAATAGTCTATGAAATCAGCTCAAAATGAAATTATATCCGTAGGAGAAGATGGCCTCACTTTTCTATTTCATCACGGTGATGGAGTCACTTAGAGTATTAAAAGAATGAAAAACTCACCGAAAAAATTAATTTTGTAGGGCATCAAGATTTTTCAGCTTGACATAGCAAAAAATATCTGACTTTGGTAACTGTTCTAACACATCACATGAGAAATTCCAAAATTCTACCATAATTGCCTATCCTACCAAATCTGTCCATGTCCCTTTCATAGAAATATGAAAAAGTAAGAAAACTATGAAAATAGAGAATAAAATGGTACCTGAACATATAATATTATCTTATAAAAAAAAAAACAAAAAAAACACATAATTTAGAGTATTTAATATGAAATTTTAATAAATTTATTATTAAAAGGAAATTAAAAAACAAAACAAAAAAAAAAAAAAACTCTCCGGAGCTAAAATAGCTTAACTTACATCACAGCATGTCTCATTCCTGGAAAAATTGTTGTGCTCATAACTTGCCAGTGCGTGACTTGGCACCCCATCAAATAAGAAAATTAGAGAGTTTCAAGAAACACTGAGGAGGTGGTGGGCATTAGTTTCTTTTTATGTGTTAATGTTAGCTCCATCACCATTATTAAGAGCTAGATAATAAAATACTTCTTATGCTAACCAGTTGCTGTGATGAGTATGGTGGAATTTAATATTTTAATGTTTAATGACCTTGTTCAAAAAACTAAGGTGCTATGCCTGGTTGCATATATGTATACATACATTATGAACATCTTATTTTAAAATATTTTTAATGCAAATAATATTTGCTAACACCCATCATGGCTTTAGATCACTCCCTCTTCATTCAAATAGTGCATTATAGCAGGACTGAGTGGTTTGAATTAAGTAAATACAGATACAATTTGGAAGAAAATTCTAAGTGTACATGGATTCTGTCTTTTTCAATATTCACACTTCTCAAGTTCTCAGCCATGCTGAATGAAATTTATCTTCCTATGGTTGTGTAGACTAAAAAACAAAATAAAAACAGAACAACAACAACAAAAAACATTAAAAAAGGTCTTGGTGGTTGGTTTTATTTTGTGAGGTTATTTGTATGTTTGTTTGTTGGTTTGTTTGCCTGCTTGTTTTTTTTCTCCCAACATGCACCACCTTAATATTCACTATTACTTGTTCTTCTGGGCTCACTCATAAAAAGTTCTTGGAAATAGCTTGACATTTATGTATTTCCTCTTGACATTATCAGAGTTGATTGAACTATAACCTCCTTATTTGTGGAACATGTGAGAGGCAATAAAGTCACCTGGGCTCATAACCATAGCAGCTGCGCAAAATAATGTTTATTGCTATGTGAAATGCTCCAGCACCTATTATGCAAGTAATGATAAAGAGAGGGGGAAAAAAAAACAACAAAAACAAACAACAACAACAACAACAAAAAAAAAAACAGAAAATCCATCTTTAAAGCACATCACAGTGTAGATGGATAGGCAAGGTATCTGAATAGACGTCTTCAAGAGCAACGTTATTTCCAACAGTCCAGTCCAATAGTGAAAGGCATAGACTAGGCTTAGCTTAGCTATACTCAGAAGAAGGGCGTATCTCATCTGAATAATCCCTATGTGATGGGTAAGAAGATATCAGTAATTCCACTTTCAGAATGCTTTGTGTTCAAGAATGAAAATGTTTCAAAGACTACACTTCAAAATAATTATGTCAATACTGAGGTAAGTTACAGAAGTTAAGAACTGATTTAATCATTTAAATAGCTGAATATTGAGAAATGATTCAGAATTGGATCTGAATTGCACAGTTACATAAGATGTGACAAAAGAATTAGAAAACAATAGTTTGCATCCTAAAGTTACTGCTCTCGGTTCTGCTTTACTATATTTTCATCCAGTTCTTAAAAATATACTCTACTCTAGGATTGTAGTGCTTTTTTTTAAAAAAATGTTCAATAAAAAATGAGGTATATTTTATTAAATTTAGATTTTGAAAAGAAATGAATAGGGAGGGAAATCAACAAGTAAGAAATGTGATTGCAAAACAGGTTCATTTTTGAGAGAGAAGAGTGGTAGTTGAAAGTACAAAGAGTAAAATACATCACTATCACAACTCTTGCTGGAGCTTTCTAAGAGTGTTGGGAAGCAGGTAACACTTGCGGACAAAGGAGTGGCTTGAGAAATTATGTATATAGATGTTAAAAGTCTGACTGAAATGAGAACTACATTTTTAGAACAGAAAATTAATGTCGAGATCACCTAAGAAATTCACAGCTCTTTTCAAATGCCTGGATGATCAGGAATATCAGTTCTATTCATGGCTGTCTCTAACAATACAGAGTGGAATGCATGTTTTATTCAGAAATGTTACTGAAAAGATCTGCAGAGTAAATATTTCTGTATTCAGATAAAGACTGACACAATGCACAGGAAAGAACATGAGTCCTCACAGATGATTTTTGCAGCACTCTAGGTACCTGCTTAATCTACTAAATCAACAGGGTGGGGCAAGCTGCTCTAAGACAACTCTGTCCATAATGAGACTAGGAGGGAATTTCACATGTGAAGGAAATTGAATGCAAAAATTTGGTTAGGGTCTACTCATAAGCATTGTAATGAAAAAGAGACAAACCTACCTGGGTAACTTCAGTGTATACATTTATAATGAAAATGAAACGTTACCATTCAAACAAGCTTTTTTGTTTGTTTGTTTGCTTTCGTTTTGTTTTGCTTTGCTTTGATTTGGTCATACCCAGCTGTTTTGTTATTGTTATTAAACAATATACAAACCATTGCTTTAGTTTAGGAAATGAAATCTTGACAGTTATATTAATATTGCTTTTGGGAGACCTACAAGCAAATCAGAAATTTATATATGAAAAAATATTGTTGGAAATGTCAACAGATATTCTATCTATCTATCTATCTATCTATCTATCTATCTATCTATCTATCTATCTATCTATCTATATATCTATCTACCTATCTATCCATCTATCCATCTTTCCATCTATCCATCCATCTACCTAAGGTAGATATAATCCTAATAGCTACTTGAGAATATTCAGATATTATTATGTCAGTGAGTGACTTGGGAATTGAATGTCCCTGAATACTTCTTACTGAAGTTTGTCAGTACTTCTGTGACACTTTTATGTCCTGAGCTCTCACCGAAGATTTCGGAAGTGTATACTTGCCTACTGTAATTATTAGTGTAACTACTATATATAAGCAAATTGCAAAGGTAACACAAGCTCTGATTTTATTCACAAAATATAAAAATTTAAACCAAATATATTTACAGATTATGTAACTTGCAGTATTTTTTGTAAGCCCATTTTCTTTGATTATTGCCTTTTAAATTTTGAAACAGATATCTCAATTTGTCTGATAGTACACAGTAATCCAGAAACTGTCTCCTTTCAGGTCAGTTGCCTCTTACTCCAAGCTCCCCTCCTCAAATAATCTGTTGTGTTCTGATGGCAGAATATATAAATACATAAAACTACTCAGATCATTCAGAATAAAAATTAATTAAAGACAAAGTCTTATCCTCTTTGTGCGCATTTAAGTTAAAAGTCTTTAAAATCCTCTATGTATAAAAACTTGCAAAAGCTTCATTTTTTTGTAGAGCTGTCAAAATAGATGAACAGAGGCTGAAGATCAAGGTCCAGAGATTATGCAAAAGGAGATTTGCATTTGTTTCAGTTTTTCAGAGTATTTATATTTGTGATTATTATCCTTCTAGGAATCTTTCTGTTTTGTCTTTTCTTTATAAATTCTCTGTGTGACCCAAAAGTATTATGTATATTATGAACGAATTGAAATTAGGTAGGCATGTAATAACTGTGCACTGTGTGCTATGGAGAGACAATCCAGGTGAAATGTCCTTGTGCACTACTTTCAGGAAGAATCACACAGGCAACTCTCAGTAAGCAGACCTGGGATGATAGCAAGGAGGCCAAGTAACTACCATCTGTCAGGACTTAAAACATCCAGTACTTAAACTAGCTCATGATACAAAAAATGAGTGTGAATGCTTTCCTAAGTGTGTCAGGGTAGTTCTAAAGGATAGAAACTCTGAGTTTTTCTTCTCTTGCTATACCTACATTTCAAGTAAATGCAAATGAAAATATAGTCTGGAAAAGGTGCATGTTAGAAGAATTAATGCTGAAGCTCTTCTAGAAAATGGGATTTTTCATGTTTAATTAGACTTAATGTGCATGATCTTCTGACAAAACGCTCTCCAGTATGAGTGTGTCTGGAAGCTGTTCAGTCAGTGTTTCATATGATTATACACCCATTGTTATATTCTGGAAGTTAAGCTTCCAGTCAGCTTTCCTCTCAGAAGAATCTAGCTTTGTGAGCACGGAACTTTTGAGAGTAAATCCTCAGACCATTAGACACAAGGTCATTAACACTCATTCTTAATGGAATGATAGTTATATGGCTTGACCATCCAGTCCACATATTTAGAAAGATACCTGAATTCAAGCACTTGTCCTGAGCTGTGCATTCAGCAAGACAGGTTCCCTCTTACAAGAAGAAAAGTCATCAGGGCTGCCACCCTGTCCTTCATGAGAAATTTATTTGTCCACACATACCATCTGAGATTTCAGGTTATTCTATGTGTCCACTTAAACCTGGCAGACAAGACACAGGACCCATGGGACACTCACACCATTCTTTCTTATAAAGGCCTCAACTCTGAGGAGAATATGAAGATAATTTCAGGGGGCCCCAGATGACTTTGTGTGGGTTGATACATTCAGTACCATTGCTGGTAGAAGTTTTCTTGCCTAAGCCTGCAACAAAATGACACCGTATGAACTACGTAAGAGATCCAGAGTGTCTTATTCCTACCAGAGCAGATTAATATTACTTGAATCTCTTAAGAAGAAATATGTCATATATTTATAGAGGATGGTGCCATGAATCAGCCTTCCTATCTCTGCTTCACATAGGGATACAGGGGGTGCTATAAACTGATAGGTATCTGGCAAAGTTGCTGGTAATTGGAAAAAGGCAAACATAACTCCCATTTTTAAGAAGGGTTGAAAGCAAGACCTGTGGAACTACAGACCAGTGAGCCTCACATTTGTACCTGGCAAGACTGTGGAATAGATCCTGATGGAAGCTATATCAAAGGACATGAAAGACAAGGAGATGTTCCAAAACTGTCAGAATAAATTCATCAAGGACAGAGTGTGATAGACCAGTATCCCAGTCTTCAACAACAGAGTGTCATCAACTGACAGCAGAAGACAAAACCGTGAAAGCTATCTGGAATTCTGTATGAACTTTGACATGGTCCTATCTTACATCCTTATGGCTAAATTGGAGAGATATAAATTGGAAGGAAAGACCGCTTAATATATAACAAATAGGTTGGATGGTTACAGACAGAGGATTATGGTCAGTGACTTTATGTCCAGGTAGAAGTGAGTCATTAGTGGTGTGCCCCAGGGTTCCATTTAGAGACTAATGCTCCTTAATATATTTATAAATGACACGGACAGTAGGATCAAGTACACGCTCAGGAAATTTACAGATGATAACAAGCTGAGTGGTTTACTTGACACAATAGAAGGAAGGGATGTTGTACAGAGGGATGGAACTAAATGATCTTTGAGGTCCCTTCCAACCCAAGCCATTTTATGATTCTATCTTTCTATGAATTTTCAATGTATCTCTTGACAATTAAGCAATCACTGTAAATTATGTATTTTTGAAGCTATCCACCACATAACTGAACAATACAGAGCTTCATAAGATTTTTAATAGTGCTATCAATCTTCCTGTTGTTAAAAGATTCATGAGTATTTTGGTGCTTTCCTAAATTAAATAAGATTGTACGTGCCGTGATACAAAACAAGTTTGTTACTACAGAAAGAGAATAGTGGATTCATACAGTTAATTCTGTTTCCCTTTCATGTTTTTATTCACAAATTGAAGGCATTTCACCATATAGTAGAGTAATCAAAGGCCATTTGCTAACAGCCAAGAAGTAAATGAATTTTGGTTCACTGTTCTAGGACCTGATAAAATCACTATGAATAAAACTCCTTATGTTTGAGAAGGTTCTTGATGTATTTCATAATAAACAAAACAGGATAATGCTATTATGCACAGCTAGATTTGTCAAATACTGTAGAAACCCAAATTTAATGGCTGTTTTAGAAAATAAGGAGCTCTATTAGTCCTTTAGCTAAGGAAGTGAAAGGAAAATGAGTTTAAACTTAAGTCATTTCAGTTGAATCACTTCAAGGACAACTCAGGATAACTGAAGCAGCATTTGGATCACAGTTACCAATTTCATCAGCAAAGTCTGTTCCTGGCTTCTTGTCTCATCAAAATGTAGCATAAGGCAACAAACTATTTCTTGTGTTTATTAAGAAGTACACTAGTGGATTATGTACCCTACCTCTTCTCACAGTATCTGACCTAGCATCACAGAGACCCTCAAGATTCCTGAAAACAAGAAGCTCTTAAAGGTCTTTGAGATTCAAGGTCAGTGTTTCACCAGCTGGGCATTTCTGTTTTTATTACTGAATCTACACTAATTGTATTTTTAGAGTACACAATAATTTAAGTGAATTTAACTTTAACAGTATATTAGAGACACTGAAAGGGAAACTACTAGAATAATAGTTCCCAGAGTTCAGATCACAAAAATATTTAAGAAATTTTGTCATTGTGAGGGAAGAGTTACGTATTGTTAAAATAATTAGATGATGAGTGAAAAAAATAAAAAAGAATTTTTTGAGCTTGCTTAACTTCACTGAAACGTGAGCTTGGCTTTTGATAGTTCCAGACTGTGCATTTCTAGGCACTAGGAAAATAAGCAAATAACCACAGAATGGTGGAAATTTGAAGAACTTCTGTCCCACTTTCCTGCTCCAGCAGGATCCAGTAGTTTGCCCAGGGTCAGACATGAAGATGTCTCTGAAAGTAATGCCACCTATTTATTACCATGGAAACTACAATAGGTACGAGTACAATAATGCTTTTTGATCAAGCAAATTCTCAGCTACATAATACTATTTTTCAAAATAGTCACCACCATTAGGTATGTATTTTCAACAGTCATGAGCAAGAACCTGCATGGCACACTCATTTAAAATCTGTACCACTGGAGGTTACTCACTGTCATTGTCGCCGTTGCTGAAATACACCACCCACTACCTTACTGTGCTCACATCCGCTATTTGGTCTCCATAAACCTTCAGCAAGTGTTGGTGAACGTCAGTGGATGCAATTTTTTCCACATGGAGATTTCCAGTGGCACACTTTTGCTTCGTACACACTCCCATGTCAGATATTATCCCGCCAAACTGCCCCTCTGCTGCCCCCTGTCACATGGCAACAAAACATAAAAGAATATTGGTGGGAAGTTTCAACATCTGTTGCCATACCATCAACCTCCACTTTTTATGTCATGGGCCAATATAATAAAATAGGAGACATTATTTTGGGAGCAGCCATCATAAAATATGAAAAAAACATTTTTAGAATCCTGAACAACTTCATTCTTGTATGACAGCACAGAGAGAAGCATGCCAGTGAGTATCTTCTCAGAGTAAAAACAGTAACAATACTTTTCATCCATTTACTTTAAAATGGTTGTTTATGGATGCAACTCTGTTAGGGAACACACAATTTTAAGCAGCCCCTGTGACTACAGACCCATTTATTTGCCACTAGAAACAAAATGATAGAAAAACTGCAATTACTCGTTTACATAATTTTAAATCAATAATATAGAAAAGGACTGGAGGAAAGTATTTAGGAATCTCCACGACCTTGCCTAATTTCAAGAATAAAACAGATGCTGTATGTTCTACAGAAATTCTTTATGCAAAGCGTCCTCTACAACTATCAAATACTTTCATGCTAAGAAACATGTTCTGTCCACTCTTTAATCAAGCCACTAAGGCAACACTATTCAGAACATAAGCAGTTTTAAAGAACATTAGAAAAACTGTATTTTTTCTTAGTTAGTATGCAGACTAACATTGAAAAATAACCAGTACCTGTCTATATTTTTAAAGAAATAATGGAGAGAGAGTTACATTTAAAAATCATTCCTCTCTCAGAAACAAAGTGAATTGTAATGAATTGTAGTTCATCTAAGTTCTTCAATACTTTACCGTTTGAATACTTTGCTGAACTTCCTTTATAAGTAACTACACCTAGGAACAATGCAAGAGTAGTCTTTCTATTTATTTATTTGTTTATTTATTTCCCACCCCAAATAACTGACTCTTCTTTCAAATACTAAAGAATCAGTGTTGATAATCCTTTGATTACCAGAGACTTCATAGGATATCCAAAGTGTAATTCGCTTTTTTTCTCTCTGGTTTTTTTTCAGCAGATTACTTCTGTATTTACTCTCCTTCTGTTTTGCTTTACTTTCAACATGGTGAAAAGAGCAGTTGCTGTGCTATATAGGTGCTAGTCAAGGTGCTGCATCCTTGAGAAGCTGCATAATTTGGAGAAGTGAACTGAAATCGCAAATTAACTGAGCCTAGTTCCTAACTGTCTCTAACAGATATTCATCTTGTGATCTTGCCCGAGTTTTTTTCACCTTTTTGCCTCAAGATTTTACTTCCGTAAAATCTACTTAACATTTTCCCACTGCTGTTTTTGGGACAGAGAATGCCTATGTCGTGATGCCTACGCAATGCTTTGAATATGCATCGTGTTATGTAAATTGCACGTATTTTTAGAGTTTCAAAGAACTTCAGTACTTAGAACATTTTAAACATAACTCTGAAATAAAAGTACTTCCTAGTAACTGGATCATCAGCTGAAACTGTCACTTATGAAGCTACACCACTGCATATTTAGAAAATGAAAGAAATTATTAAGAGTCTTAACAGTACTCGAAGTAAACAGATGCAAATTTCTCTACTGCTTTCAAATGGGGAAAGAGCTAAATTGTATGTGAACACATATGTATTTGAAGGCTACTCTTTTAAACATCAAATTCTGATCATGACACGATGGTACAGAACTTTCTTAGGTACACTGGCTAGAGAAAAATAATGTCTGAATATGAAAATATTTGTTAAGTCATATTTGATTCACTTCTGCATAAATTTTAATCCAAGCAGGAAAACTAAGGCCTTCCAGGGCACTAATAATTGTCTGGAAGAAAAGATGATTGATTATATAAAGAAGCTTATAATAAGACTCAAATCAAACCTATCTGATTATTAAAAATTTTATCTCACAACAGATTATTATCATTTGGTTCAACCAATCTCAAAACAGTAGGGAAGTGAAAAAGACACTTAGATTAAGATAGAAGAAAACTAAGACTGAACTTCTGAGGCAGTCTTTGGAAAGGCTATCTTAGGGATATCACAAGGCATACTCATTGCAGTGTGAAACCTGATTCTTTTCACTATACTAATACATGTTTAATAAAAGTATACATTGAATGCCTTTTCAGGTAAGGGAAAGTAGGCACTGTGTTAAGCATTCTGCTGGCCAACTGGGAACTTGAGACTTCATGACAATATAAAATCACATTTTCAACCTTGAAAGGTTTTTATTTTTAGTTGGTGAAAGTGGACGTTAGTGCATTATTCATTACCACATTACCACATAATCTGCATAAGAAACTGGCACTGCGACATCAGTTCTTGCATTTGGAGTTGCATTTTTCCTCTTTCCTTCTATAAACATTCAAAAAACAACCATGTCATAATTTGTTTCCATAATTATTACTGGTCAGCATGATGTATATTAGCTGCACAACTTCTGTTCATTTCCTGAAGTTTCTTTTTTTAATCTGTTTATCTTCTTTCTCTATTACTTCAATTCAGTAAAATCATAATCATAATAATAATCATCATCATCATCATCATCATCATCTAATTATATATTGGTATTCTGTCCACATCTAAAATCTGTAAAGGTAATATTTCCCATAAAAAATAGGGATTATAATCAGTGCAGGAAATAATGATCCAAGCTAGCACTTGAAGGAAGAACAAGCAAAGAAAAGAAATAAAAAAATATAAAGCATGAAAGTAAAGGTCATTTTCCCTGTTTCATTTTGAATCCCTTCCAGAATTTACAGTGCAGAAAAAAAATTGTGACACTCTATTTATTAAGATAAGATCTAAAAAGAGTTGTCTTCGTCTATTTTTTCCTATGTTAAGGGTTCACTTTTGCAGAGAACAAAATAGAAGGAAATCTATGATCTCTAAGAGTGCATATAATGCTTATATTCAACATGTATCAAATGTATCAACATTTTTGTGGCTTGTATGTGTATGAACACTTTGGGAATCCGAAGAGCAAGGATGTTGATCTTTGGCAAATTATGTTCATGCATGGAGTCCATTTGTCTCCACAAGGGAAAGATGACTGAACTGAAAGATCTATCTTACACATGAGAATAGAGAGCACATGAAATATGAGTTTTAGTTGAAGCCTAACAATGGAGATAGTATTTCCTCACTTTTCTCCAGGAGCACATCAAAGCTGCAAAATACTAATGACCCTCAAAATTAGTTTTTTTTCAAAATTGCAGAATTATAAAGCTATACAATGATATCTATTATATGTACAGGTATCCAGATTTTCTGTATGAGGAAAAGAAAAAGTCTTGCTTACTATATTCTGGCTGGTCATACCCATGAGTCTTTCTTTACAGTATGGCAAATTTTGCATCAGCTCCTTACATCAGACTATGAATCTCACCTGGATGCCGACAAAAGGTGTCCTCTTAGCCAGTACCTTCATTCTGGAAACTGCTTGCTCCTTATAGAAACTACTTTGTGAAGGCTACAGGCTGAAGGTAACCAACTGTTCTGTGGGGATGATGAAATGCTACTCAACCTTAAGTACTAAAGCTAAGATGGAAACACAGAAGATACTTCTCTTTATATCACCATACCTTTTTCAACTGGAGTGTACAACGCACAGTATTTACACAAGCTGGAAACATGCAACATTCATCATTTGCAGCTGAAGCATCCATCACTGACCTCAGTCTAGCATTCCTCACTGAAGAGAAATACTTGTAATACACCTCAATAACAGAAGTTTGAGGAGCTGTGACCTCATCTTACAAAGGGTCAGGTTTCATTAGAGTAGAGAAAAACAGTGATAAAGTGTTTCCATGGAGAAGGACGAAGAAGCAAGTCCAGACCACACATTTACTCAGATGAAGACTGTGAAAGTCAGGTGGTCCCTAAGGTATTGTTCACAACAAATCCTACTGAAAGGCATCTAGCCAGAGGAGGTAGAGGACAAACCCCAGTGTGTAAATTAATGTTATTTCCTATTCTATGTAGGATATGGCAGTAGAATAAGAAGGAACTTTTGTTGTTCTGTGTTGGATTTTTTGCTTGAATACATGCAGACAGATAGAGAGGCCCCATCAAATTCTGTGCAGTCTCCTTGTAATTCTCCCCAAGGGAAAAAGCAAGCAAACAAACAAACAACAACAACAACAACAACAACAACAAAAACAGTGCAGAAATCATCCCAGATAAGTGTGCTTGGCATATGTAACACATGCAAACCAATTTATTTCACTAAGTAATTCTGCATTACTGCCATCTGCCTGGGGAGACTACTTTGGCACTTAAATGATTAATCTTGCTTCCTTCCTCTCTGATCCTACCTGACATACATCCATACACTTCTGTCATTAACAGCCATCAGGAGGAGGAACAATTGTACCAGTGCTTTTTCTGACTGCCCAATTCCTGGCCACTTCTTCCCACAACAGACCTTCTATCATCTGGAGTTTGTAGACATATTTTCTAGCACTTACTAATGCTGAACTGCTAGCAAACTGTTTGAATAAAGGCAGGAAACACTATTCTGCATGCCTGACAGAACAGGCTCATTTATCTATATGCTTTTCCCTGCGTAGAAAATTAAAAACCCACCCATCCCTCTTGGTACCTATAGTGAATAGGAGCAGATTGCCTATGTAATGACAAATCAATTCATGAACTGTCTGCTCCTTTACAGTAATGGCATGAATTAAACACAAATACAAGACAGAGACCTGCTGCCTAAGGCAGACCAGCACTGGCTGCAACATTGTGTTTACAGTCAGAGTGTTCACTGTTTTCTGTGTCTGGGTTTAGAAATGGTGGCATTTTTGGAATATAGCTATGGATGCTATATTCTGCTAAGTAACTATGCTTGAGAACAGTCAGATCTAATGGACTCCTGCAAAGTGGGAGCTAGGGATGTTTAGCCTCTTGGTATGGAAGACCTCTTGGCAATCAACAGAATATCAAAACACTTGTCACCAAATAAACAGCACTTTCAGATAGACAAATCAGTATTCACAGTATTTTTCCTAAGCTAGTTCATGAAGTAGACAAGTAGACTTTCCATTTGTTTCTAGTATTTAACTGTGTTTTCACTGGGACATTTCAAACAATAATTGTGTTTGAATATGTTGTCAATCCCAGGACATAGTTATAGAGTAGTTTCTTTGGATAGTTTTTTTCCAAAGCTGGAAAATTCTGTATTTCACTTCCCATAGATCTGCCTTCCCTTAGTGCAGATGTGGTTTAAAAATTGCTAAGGATAAAAAATACCAGAAAGATTGCTTTTACTGTTTGACTGAGGAACACTTTTCACAGTCCTAAAAGTCTGAAATCCAGCAGGATTTCAACTGGAAACACTTGCTGAGCAATATAATATGCACAGAGAAAACACCACAACTTGTACAGCACCTGGGCTCACAGGAATGAGTGGACAGCTCTGCAAGGAAACAGAACAGCTTAGTCTTCTTACAGCTATCCTATATTTCTTTTATGGAGGCACATATTGGATAGCAGGTGTTCCCATCTCTCTAGTCTAGAATGCCATCTCCCAGATGCAAAATTAAAGTACTGAAGTGCCAGGAAGACATTACTATTCACTTTCTGACCAAAGGGAACAGGTGGTTACCAGAAGTCAGATAGCAATTATCTCATAGGGCACCCAGTTGATCCATATGTGCTAGGATGTGTCATTCTTCAAGCACTAGAGAAGCAGGAGAAAAAGACCAACAGTGTTAGAGGATCGGCTTTATAAGCTGTCCTGATAAAAAGACTTTTCTTTCTATGTGGTTTTAACTCTGAGAATATATAACCAAATAAGAAATTTCAGGTGTGAGAT
>PPHD01005970.1:14025-25375 GCA_002909625.1 Bambusicola thoracicus | reverse complement strand
AAAAGAAAAGAAAAGAAAAGAAAAGAAAAGAAAAGAAAAGAAAAGAAAAGAAAAGAAAAGAAAAGAAAAGAAAAGAAAAGAAAAGAAAAGAAAAGAAAAGAAAAGAAAAGAAAAGCAACTGTAGCATATAACTAGACATCATTCCATCAAAAAAAATATCAATTGTGTGTGGATACTACGTAGCAATGGGAAATGAACTTTTGTTTTTAACATAGTTATTTGCATACAATAATCAGCAATGTATGAGCAAATTATTGGATAGAAGACTAATCTAATAAAATACCTGTATGAGGACAATGGTATGTTGAATTCATTCTCTGGTGATGCAGTCCCTAGACATCTTCCTTCATCAAAAACAGTGAACGGAATTGAAAAATGATTCCTTATCTGTACAAAATAAAAATCCAGCAATATATATAAAGAAATACTGTTAAGACAAACTGTGATGAGCCAAACAGAGCACAGAATAAATACTTTCTCACTATTCATCTTACCCACTTCCCATTCAAAGTCAGATATTTCAAAAGGACTCTCTAATAACAGAAAATCTAATTGAACAATGTTTTGCTACCTGAACTCCAGTTCCCTCACATCCAGTGTGTTTTTGTTGCTTTGAGAAAGCTTTTTATTTTTTAAAATCTCTTCTAATCTATCTTATAACACATAGTAGCAAAGTTACATCATAACTTTGTTGTAGATCAAGATGTATATACATCATAACTTTTGATGTAGATCATGAGATCAGTTTGTAAAGTTTGTAAACTGCTTTCTAAAATGATTTTTTAAAAACAAGATCATCTACACTCATTAAAAAAATTAAAAACTAAATGAAACTACAGTGCAGGGAAGGATCCTGGACATATACCTGGACAGGAGAACGAATAGTTATCATCTTGCTTCCCTCAACCGTATCAATTTGGCAGACAATGGACCTTTCAACACCCGACTCCTCATGTCTTACTCTGTAAATACATCGACCCACTTTGGTCAGCGGAATCTTCTCGACAGTAGAATGATTATGTGGACCTAGAATTTACAAAGTCAGAAACAAAACATTCAAAAGGAGGACTAAGATACATTTGAAAAAGAGAAAGACGTATTCAAGATTATTTTCTATAGCATTCAATCTGTAAAATAAAAAAAAAAAATTAAAGCAAAAAGTACAATTGTCCCTTCTAGTCTAACTGACAGTCTTGTGGAGGGACCAAACAGGAAAGGTTCCTTTTTTCTTCCCACAGGAAAGGGAGTAAATGAATCTGTAACTTAAATACACTGCAGCTTTTGCCTCTGCTAATTGTATCAGTACCTACAAATACATATTTACAAAATATAATGGCTTATAAGATATTGCACATACATAATGCAAAAAATAATTTAATTATAAACAAATAATATGGTCACAACGGGTTTGACAAATCAGTCTTGAAAAACTGTCAATTGGTATAACAAACCAACATACATAGTTAACTTATAAACCATTAGTTATAGCTATAATTTAGCTATTATCTTTAAATTATTGAAAACCGTTTTTCTTGACAACCTTTCCCTTAAGGATACCTTCTCTAAACATGCATATATACAGCCCTCATTAAAAACTTTAATGTCTTAAAAATAGACAGTTTCATTATGCATCTACCTGTGAATACAAATGAAAAACTAATTGCAATAAAATTAATAAAGATTAGTAATCTAATAAATTATCATAATGGAAAGTTTATGCTACAAAAATTAACAAGATGTGTGATTTTTAGCCAAGAAGGCTAAAAGAAAGATTTCAAATGCTAGCATGCATCTACAGTCCAAAGAACCAATACTTTCATGTCCATAAACACTGGAGGACCACATGATAAATTAAAGTTGCATCAAGTATACAATACAAATATTGACAAAAAAATGACGGTTTATGAATTTTTGAACTTACAGATTTGAATATAAAACCTTTTGCTACTCAGGGTTGTCATTGCTGTGAACTGTTCACTCTCGTTTTTAGTTCTGACATATTCCATATTTAAAGTCTCTCCATCTTCTAAATTAAATACTTTTGCTCCAAATTCAACATTGAGGACACTGAAAGAATCACTAGGCAAGACAGTGATGGCAAGCCCTAAAGAATTTATTAGTACAAATGGCGCTCGGTCTTTTTTGAAGATATCTGAAGTTTGACTAGCTGCTTCAGCAAATGCCTATAAAGTAAAAACAAAAAATGTAAGTATAAGGATTAAGGCTTTGACAAAAGAATTTGTGCAAGTATTCACTTAACAGAAATCTGATGCTGTACAGTTCATCTTTCTTACCGTTCCCAAGTTACTCAACATTTGCAGTCCACATTTGGATAACGTAATATTCAGCTGGTCTTTTGAGGAAACACTTATTACTGTTTTATATTCTGGCACTTTGTAGTTTTCTTCTTCTGCATCTGATTCTACTAATGTTTTTTTAGCTTTCTTCTTCATCTGAAAGAAGATTTTTTTTTTTTAATTCTTATATGATCGTTTTTTCTGTAGAGAAAGTTTCATCTCATGACTTTTTTTCCTCTCCTCTTCCCACCTCTATGCCCTATACTGATATCCCTATTTTATTCATATTTTTATTTTCAAATTAAAACAAGAAAAGGGAAGGAATAAAGAAGGCCATAGGCAAAAGATAGATCTCAGAAGTGAATTAAATTCCAGTAACAGAGCTGACATTATTTTTCATCTCATTTCCTTAATAAGATACTTATCTACTTTGAGACCAGAATCTAAGTAGTCTCAGTACTGAAAGGTGAAAAGTTATGATTGCTTGTTTGTTACTTGGTTTATTTTCACTCAAAAATAATTTAAACGAAAGATTTTCCAAAGTTGAGCTTTAGAAAACATGCCTTGATTTCAAGAATCCATGGTTTGAATAAGTCAGTCTTCTCTATTTCCAGTGGCTCAAGTAAGGGTTCCCACACTCCGAACATCTCATTAAAATAGTGCACCTATGGAAAATGCAAATGTCAGTTAGGAAATTACACACTACTTAAAATAATGAAAGATCTGCATATATGTTGAAGGACTTAAATTTCTGCTTTACAGGTATATTAATCTCTTCAGAATAAAAAAAAAGGAGATAATCAGGTTGGACATCTAGTTAACACCCTTCATAAAATGAAGAAAATGCATAATGAAATAAATGATGCATCTAAGCCTCTATTAAAAGTTCTCTTTCGCAGAAAGGTATATACACTCTCTCACTTAAAATATGATTTTAGTTTAAATTCTAGGTACAGAAAGCCTAAAGTGCTACAAAATAAGGAAGAATCTACCTACAAGTACTTCTGAATTTTACATCATTAATTTCCAAATATAAGCCAGTTTGGAAGACTCACATAAGATACTGATACCACACAGTATTTGGAAGTAGGACACATAAATTAAGATTGCTACAGAATATATTAAACACTGCCCATTAGTTTTAGCCTGTTGGTTCTTCAAAATTTAATATTGTCACAATAGGCATTTCGGAAACTTCATAAATATGTATAAATGTGAAACTGTATAACCTCAATCACTGCCATTAATATAGTAAATCTAATGCATTAGATTTTCTGCTTCCACTACCTTAGCATCTTATTCCTGTTCCGCTCCTGCAACGCGTATCTTCAAGAGCTGAATCATCAAGTATACAGATCATTTTTTTTTTACTTTCTAAATAATACAATGAGGTAATATATTAAGAAAATTCTTACCTTATCTAGAATTTCTCACCTCTAGCTCAAGCTGAGAATGTAGGTTGATCAGGGTACTCCAGTTTTTTACTTCTCCAAGAAATGAGGACTTGGCTAAGAGCATTGGTACAGTTCGGTGCCCAACCCCAGCTTCAAGTGTAAGAACAACAGATTCAATACTCATTTTCAATAACTGCCCTGTGGGAACCAGTTCAGTGACTGGATTAGTGTCTTCACTGTCATTTGACTCTTCAAGAAACCACAATTTTAGATCTTTTAAATCTTTCATATTCCACAAGCCTGGAGGAATTTGACTAATCTCTTCTTCTGTTGTTTCTGCAGTTCGGTAAAGGGCGGACGTAATAGTTATTACCGTATTTATGATTATTGGCGAAACCTACAGATAAGAAGTTGGAATAATTGGAAATCAGAAGCTAGCACAGGAAGACAAGTCAGCTACTTTCAGACAAAACAATCACAATGAATTACATTACATCAGCAAAATAGTTCTGTTCTCTACAGATCTTTCCTCACACTTGAAAAAGCATTTCTTTCCACAAACTATATTTTAACCTGTTCAGATTTTCAACCTCACTTTTCTGCCAGACAAGATTTTTCAAAACTACTATATGTAAATACTTCAGATGCTATGTCTTCACATCAAGCATTCTTACAAAACTGATTCCAAAATCAGGGCACTGTGACATAATTGTTATCCTCCAATTTTATTTGTTTTTACATGCTAAAGCAGCTAGGTGATCTGATGAAGAACAGAAACAATTCAACACTTCAGTCATTCCTGATTTTCAGTTTTTATCTTTTCAAAGAGGAATATCCCATAAGTAACTTTAAAGCCATCTGAGTAGGAAAGAGTAGAAGAAAAAACATGATAAAGTTCTACCTACTTTTACTGTTAGAGATTTAATCATTAGATCAGCTGACTGTGGATTATTACCAGACTGTTTCATTTCAAAGAAGAAGTCACAAGGCTGTAAGACCTGCATAAAAGAGTAAAAAATACATTGAGAAAACAAAAATAAAATGTTAAATACCGTACATCAGGAATACTGAAAATATATTGCCTGTTCTTCAAAATTAAGAGTAATCTGAACGCTCTGTGAAATGTGTTCCAGTGTAAAGAAAACAAAGCATTAGAAGTATAACCTCAGTGAAGTACCAAATATCAGCTACAGCAAAATGTGTCAGACTACAGCAATGCCATTATTTAGCTAAAGTCTGCAGATGCCTTCAAATGCTATATGCATCGTCATGTTCGTAACTTTTGAGGATAGCCAGATTTGGCGGTTAATGACAAAGTAACAACATACCAAATAAATAAATCACTTTTTCAATCACAGTTCCAGCTTGACTTCATAATCAGCCCTTGCACGCTCCCATTTATCAATATTATTCAAACTCATAGCCCTATGTGATTAATAAAGCAGGCAGACATAGTTAGATTTTGCTAATACTGTATTGACAGCAAAATTTGCTCCCAAGTCAACTACCTGAGATGGTAAGTGACTGAAAAAGAGAAATTTCCAGAAATGCTACTTTTGTGATCTTTCCCAACATCTCTATCCATATCTAAATCAGATGCTGGTGACACAGAAATACCCTGAATCAGTTTTACCAAGCAAGTTTGTTTCAACATGTTTTGTTTGCATTATTATTTTATCCACTGCTGCTCAAATTCATCATTTTATTTTCTGTGGTACAACAAGAAATGAAGATACTATACTCTTTGTTAGACTAAGGTACACGTGAGAAATGCAGGAAAGTAACCTCATCACAATTGCACTACTCTAAAAGCAGGGGTTAGTTTTCTGAGATGTGGTGAAATCTATTTACCAGAAGAAAAAGAATCTATCATGTGTCCTCAAAGTTTAGGCATTATAAAAACTTCATGTTAATACAAATCTCCAGAATTTTGTGATCTTCATAAAACACCATGCCAGATGTTTCCTTTCTTGACTAGTCAGTGGAATGTCATTTGAATCTCTAGTTCTCTGATAATTTTATGAATCATCTACAGTAAGCTATTCATAAAATAATCAGAATCACAATCAGACACTTTCCATTCTGTTTGTGACTCCTCGCCATACGCTCACATAGTTATTTAATGGAAAGTTTCAGACTGAAATTCCAAACTGACACCGTAGCATTTAAAATAGAGTATTCCTGCAAACTGCTAGTCACTTGGCTTACACAGAATGTAAGAAATAAATAACATTTTTTATCCTCTCGGGTCTTAATTTTAACTTTGTCATTGAAGGAAATCTCAAAGCTACACATTTAAGATAAGGTTTTGTCCGATCACACAAAACAGAACAAAAACAATATAACCCAAACATAGAATTTTATTCATGTATACATAATAGAAAACTTCAGAAATAACTTACATTCTAGTAGCATAAGTTACACAGTGTCATTTAAACACAAACTGAATGTTTTTAAACTTACCGTAGTTACATTCCCTTTCCTTTTTTCTGCAAGAAATGGGCACGCTTTCACTTGTATCTCTTTAACAGCAGCTGTCATGCTGTACCTTTCAGGGCTATTTTTAATGAAGACCTCACACTGTGATGTAACTACCAAAGCAGGAGCATCACTTCTTGTTAAATCAGCCACAAACACAATTTCTGGATTTTTAACAATAATGTTCATTTCCATTGTAGATACAGGCTGCACAGGTGCTTCAAAAACATGAATTCAGTTAGGTCAATTGTTCAAAGCTTAAACAGTTGTTACTTACATCTCTTTATTTATAACATTTAGAACTGTTATAAAGATTTACTGGCAAGATCTAAGGCTGGCATCAGAAAGCATAGAGATTCCTGCTTTTGATTTGTTCCTAGATTCATTTACATAGATATAAGACCTCTAAAGCTATAAATAATTTCAGGCAGAACAAAAGAATCCATAAATCTTCTTTGTTACAATGTAAAGACCAACGGCATCATTGCTGCTTTTGCCTATGAAACTGGCAAATGCAACAGCTTTACTAAATATCTACATCAGCCAGCTACGATAAGAACTTATAAAAATGCCAGACATTTTCTATTCTGTGGAGAAGCAAGATATACATTCTTACACTGCGCAGTAATGCAGAGTTAGTTAAAACTCAGTATATAATTTGTGATGCCAGTATACTTTCAGGCAAGACTTCGTGATTTGTTTAGATTTTGATCATCTACTAAGTAATCACAGCAGCCATAGATGAGGTGGACTCAACTTAGATATTTATGGTACAGGAAAACAAAAACAACAGGGACTAGCTTTGTAGATTTCATGCAAATTTTCTGAGGCATAGAAGCATAAAAATCCCATTTCCAGATCTGATTCTCTAATGATTATTTCTAATGTCAAATATACGCTTTCTGAAGTTGGACTCTAAATTGGTTACTCAAGTTAGAAATCTTTTCTGTGATGTAGGGAGAAGAGCAAATCAATGGACAAATGAAACGACAATATTCCTAGGCGTCTATTGGGCTGAATTCAACCATCCATTGAGACTGTTAAGACAACCAAACGAATCAAGGGACTGTATATCTAACTGTCATTTTCATTTTATCTTATTGTAGCAACACATTTTTAGTTGTTCCTTTTGTTTGGGAAGGCAGAGCTTCATTCATAAGCAAAGGTTGAGGGATGTGAAACAATTTCTTTAATGCAAAGAAGGAAACATTAATGGTTAAAAAAAGCTGTTCCATGCACATAAACAATGGAAATAACACGAAAAGAGCATAATAATTTTAATAGTATTATAAATACTGAAAGTAACTGGATATTTAAATATAATTTTTTATACTATTTCTAGCACATACCTTGCTCTTTTAAAGGTAAGGACTGCCTGAGATTTCTCTGTGCAGCAGCACTTTCTGCATTAGCTTTTAGGAATATATCTGCAACTGTAAGTAGAAATTCCATGCTTGCACAAAGGTATATCTCTTGAACAATCATGTCAAGAACAGTGCCATCTCTCCCCTGCTTATAGCTTATATCCATCATGACTCTCTTTTCAAATCCATGCTTCATTTCCACCATCCTGAAAGACCATTAATGCAGCATTCAGTGAGACAATAAGAAAACAGCCACAAATAACTGAAAGATGCTCTAGATTCTCGCTCCAGCTGCAAAACTTCAGTAAGACTGAATTTAAAAAGTGATGCTGAAAACTTTATAGCATAATCAATGCTTTAAAGAACAATCCAGTCAATATCAACATATATACTATAAAACTTGAAAAATAACAGGACTTCTATATACTGGCAATTGAAGATGTTTACAATTTTAACAGATCAAAATGAAATCAAACCATCCCAATTGCTTGCCTATATACGAAAGCGTTAGACTTCACTCAAGTTTGTCACTCTTTATTAAGTAAATCTTCGCATTATTTCCCCTATGTTTTATTAAGTATGAAAGTAAAAGTTGCTTCCACTCGCACCGAGCTACTTCATACGTAAATTTTGTTTATAGCATTTATATAGATGTCTCACAACATGGGGAACAAATGGCAAAAAGGATATATGTCTTGTTCATGTATACATAGCACATAGATACATAAAGGACTACCCCTACCAAAAAAATGCTGATTTATAACACCAGATGCAGATCACACAGATATTTGCAACTCTTTGGCATACTCCAGTTAAATAGTATTTTATGTTGAAACACAGACCTTGGTGTAGCCTTGTCGATTGCCTGTCTTTTATCATCTAATGTACAGTTTGCTAACTTGACTGAAGCATTCACTGAGCCATCTGATAACATTTTCACAGCAGCTGACATCAACACCAACTTAAACTCTGCAAGCTTTAAAAGATCATCCCTCTGATCCAAATTTGTACCCTGTTCAAAAGAAATGAAAATACTTCATTTCAAAACATAATCTGTATGTTTGCTTACAGGAAATAGAAATTACACACTGCTTTATTTATCTGGTAAGAATTCTAATAACAATTCAAATAAACTCAGTAGTAATTCAAAAGAGGAAAAAAAAAAAAAATCAATAATACTGAGAAAACTCCACATCAACAAAGCTTCACTTTTCTACCAGATTGCTAGATTAATGCATTAATGAAAGGGAGGTAGTTTAAGAGAAAGCAGAACTGTCACATACAATTTCAGATGGTTTGCCATTAAAAATACAAAAATGCCAAATGTGAGAAATTAGGTTTTGTCCTATGCAACTACACACTGTATAGCCAAATACAGGAGAAGTCTTCAAACTCCAATATAACACACTATAAGCTGACAATAAATTACTAACAAACTTCTAGTCAGACATTTGCTGACAAGTTTTATAAATTTAAACCAAGAAGAGGACATAGGCGTTCATACTAACATACAAATTCTAGATGTCTCTGTCCACAATTTGACTTATATGTTCACACATGAATGTATAACTAGAAGAAAGCCTGCATATTCCTCTGCTTTTTTTGCCCCCAAATTCTTTCTACTGAGATGAGTTTTCAGTAAATTTTAAGTCAGAGAAGCTTCCAGATATGATGCACTACAATTTGTTATTCTTTATCCTGACAGGTGATTAATTAAAATAACTTAATTAATAAAACTAATTAAAGTAATAGTTTGTTATTTATATTTTGTTTGCTACTACTGCTGGCAATCACTCTCACTGCAGATAAACTAAAATACAACTTATTAATTTACAAGACTTTACATATTCCCAAAACTATTTCCTGTTCCCTGTAACCAAATTTATACATACCTGTTTTGAATTTGAATTATATAGCACTAAAGTCAATGAGTCAAATCTGAAATCCAGTTTTAGTGTTGTTTTTATTTTCACAGGTGAATGCAATTCCACCACAGCTGATGTCACAACAGTTACACCTTTCAGAAAACAGAAAAACACTTCAATATTTAAGAACTTATTTGCTGACAGCAATTAAGAAAAAAAATATACCCTCACAAATTCTAGAAGAGATTACAGCTTCCTTATTCTTTCACATGTAAATCCATTTCAACTAAATCCAATCCAATTAGTGTTGGTAAAGTCACACACATTTGAGAAAATAAATTACCCATTTTATGCTTTCCATATGCAATTTTGGCTATCTGAGGAGAAAGATGTAAAACATCCCCTAATGGTATACTCTGTTGCGTATATAAATATTCCACAGAATACAATTTCTGAACCCTATTTGCTCTGTTCTTGAGTATGTACTGAAGAGTTTATGGTCAGTTATGCCTACTCAATAGGGACAACTGTGGCAATGTCATAATTAGGCTCAACATAAATCATCAGAGTGCCACAGTGCCTTGGAGGCTAAACAGCACTTTGGGATGCATTACACACAACATAACCACCCAATCAAAAGAGGTGATTCTCCTGCTAAATTTAGCATTGGTGCAGACTCACTGAGTATTGTGTGTGGGTTTGGGCCCCAGAATACTAAAAGAATGTTAAGTCATTTGAAGGTCTCCAGAGAAGGGCAGCAAAGCTGGTAACAAGACTGGAAGGCATGTACTGTGAGAAGAAGCTGAGGTACTGAGGTTGTTCAAGAAAAGAAAGACAGAAAATGAGGCTGAGAAATGACCTTACTGCATTCTACAAGGAGGAGGGGAAGTGGAGAGGGAAGTCTAAATCTCTTCTTTCTTATCACCAATGAGAGGGCACACACAAGGCACAAAGCTGTATTAGAGGAGGTTCAGGGTGGACTTCAGGGAACATTTCTTTATTGCGGGGTGGTCAAACACTGAAACAGGTTTCCTAACGAGGTGGTAGATGCCCTATGGCTATGTTGAAGAGGCTTTTGGACAATACACTGCATAATACGCTTTAACTTCTGGTTATCCCTGAAGTAGATAGGCAGTTCAATTAGCCAGTCTTTATAGGTCCCCTCCAACTGGGCTATTTTTGTTCTGTTCTACAATTATGAAAAGACGTACAGTTTAAAAATACTACTGGCAACAAAATCAGGATACACAGAAAAGACTAACAGAACAATTTTTCCAAGCTGGGATGCTACCTAAACCAAATTTTATGTGCTCACTGTATTATTGTCAGAAAAACAAGACAGTCCTTACATAAAATATCGTGCAAGATTTACAAAAGCAGCCCCATTGCTCCTGGTGGTTGGGTATATTTCAAAACACAGTGCCAAGATAATAATTCTGTTAAAAACAACTGAATCTAGCACCTTTTTACAAAGGTAAATCCCATAGAAAGAGTAAGTTGAAAGAAATTTGTAAAAATGCTAAGCAACACTTGATTATAGAAAATATTACCTGCAGAGTGCTCTGAAGTACTGCGGATATCACTACGACTGGTTGTATCTTTCAGTTCTTGTGAAGGTGGTGATGCACCCGAGCTTTCACCTATATTTTCATTTAGAGTTCTCAGTATTGTTGTAATGTCCTCCTGACTTAGAATTAGCTTTAAAAAAAAAAAAAACAAAAACAAAAACATTGTTATTAAACTCAGAACATCTATGTCCATTAAGCTTTTGATAACTGAAGTCTAAGTTTTTAATGAAATAAATAAACCAACTTTATCTAAATAGTCACTGCTTAGGAGAACCAAGTAAGATATTTCTCAAATCCACATAATTCCTTAACATAAATTCTAGAAGTCAAAAGTTGTTCATATATTACTCTGTTTCTTTCCACTTTTTTTTTTTTTGCAAAGAT
>PPHD01005970.1:3511-13861 GCA_002909625.1 Bambusicola thoracicus | reverse complement strand
GCAAAGCTATGATTTAGAAATTAAATGTTAGAAGGCATTCATGCAGTTTGACCTACAGTTGCTCAAAACTGTTAAATATATGTAGTTACAAGGTATTTTACAGTAAGAGCTACTACTTTTATTTTAAAATTTAGCAAATTGGTTTCTTCCTTTCTGACATGCTTTACATCTACGATGCTTCATTTAAATGAGCATGTGCCCTAACTCATATTGAATCTTGTTGTATGTGTGAATTCTGAAGATATCTGTGAGATTAATAAACAGACTAATAAATCTAAGCTTTTCCATCCTTTAACGAATGGAAAACATCCGGAAACAGACAGAAACAGACATGTAAAATAAGACTATAAAAGCATAGTCATTTTTATCTGACAACAGCAATAGGACAAAGACTGTCAGCATCATCACACATTACAGATCTTAGATCAGAACAAAAAGCTATTCACTTCCTTTTCCCATATATCAGTTCTACCTATGTGTCTTTAGACCAAATAATACCTAGGGATGATAGGTTTTTATGGACAGAAGAAGATTTTCCATAGATATTTCAGCAGCTGTTTTCAAAACTAACTGCTTACATTCATAGGCTTGAGTCGTCCAGATATTTCAATATCAGGAACTTCATTATACCATGCAGCAGCTAAATTTCGTTCAACAGCTACTTCCAGATTGAGTGGCTGCAGCAGCTGTACCTCAGTTTGAAAAGAATTCTGCTCATAGCATGACCTGTGAAGAGAAAAAGTACTATCAGCTTTGACACGCTAAATTTACACATTCCAATAAACACTCATTTTCCTCATCTTATTTAGGAGTAGTATAAACCAGTCTTAAAATAGTTGAGTGCACTACTCATATTTCTAGGTAAAGCTTTATTCCACCAATTAAACATCCTTTCTTTGCAGGGAGGAGTCTTCAGGCATAAGTCCAGTCATGTAGCATACTAACTCCTTGCATGTTATGACCTCCTCACAGTTCTCCACTGAAGAGCAATTCATTCCCTTAAAACTTGGTTTGAAAATCTTCCTCTTCCTCTCCTGCTCTTCATCCCCTGTATTAAGGCTCATTTTCTATTTATTTATTTATTACATCCATCTGACTTAATTTCTTTCCTGTAAAGTACAGCCTTTAAAGAAATCCAACAGCATCAAAATAGCTATTTATAAACAGATTTAACCTGTCTCAACGCAGTGAATAATTCATAACTCTATTATTCAATGTGTAGATTTTTATTTCTCCCAAATCATAATTTCTGTTTTTACAAAGTCTTTACTATTTACTGCTATATTTCAAGAAAATAGTGTATTCAGCAACAGCCCATCATTAATCATTTTAATAACTTCTCAAAGCTCTTCAGATGAAATGTCCTACAAAAACTACAAGAATTTGAGAAATCTTTACTCTACATTACCTGTACAATTTCAGTTCACTCAATTTCACCGTCATAGAGTCAACAACAGGTGGGAGATTATATCGAGTCTTTGTTTTAGCAATAAAGAAACGGTTCTTTACAGTAATTAGACCAAGATCAGCCACCAGGACATTTGCAGAAACTGCTGACTGTGGAACTATCACAACAGGTGCTTTAATATTGATATCTAGTGCCAAACGAGAACTACGCTCTGCTAGCTCTTTCACACCCGTAGCTGCTTTCTCTGCTGCTTGAACTGTTGCCTCAGTAAGAGCTTCCTTGGCAGCTTGAAAATTATTTATAAAAGCCTAGAAAAAAAATACAGAAATTGGGAGGTTTATCATTGTATTTTTATCATAGTATTTTAAATAAAAATATAAAAACACTGTATTTTAAATAGCAAACCATTTAAGATAGATTTTTCCTACTGTTTTTCTGAATTCCTTCCTAGGATAACTTTGAAATCATCTTTCAAAAATACAATACAGTATGTCTATATAAAAATAAATATTAATTATTTTGTAAATCAGATGGCAACAGTAACTACCTTACAACAAGACTTGTATGAATCATGTTTTATTTACTCTTTTGGAGATAGATTTAATTGGCAGAGTTTATGGAAGAGAAATTTATTTTCATGGCTAAATACTTACGTTCCAAAACTAAACAACACTGAACAGTATGTATATCTACAAGTTGCTACATCACTTAAAGAAATAGAAGCCTAACCATTCTAGCAGGTATTGTTGCTTAGCCATCCACTCCACAAAAGTAGAGAGAAGAAGAGTAGATAATCCAAGGACAGTTCCAGCAAAGGTTTTATGAGATTATGTAAACGTTCTTATACAAATGGACACTAACCCATGTCGGATGCCTTAACATTCTCTAGCTTTGGCAATAGTGTTTGTATGTTAAAGAATAGCAAATGGAAAATTTAACTCACCAAAATAGAAGAAAAAAATTTGTTGACAAAAACTACTTGAATACAACCAACAGTTAAGTAAACACGATTGTCAACAACATCCATATTTGTGTATGCAATACCATCGGTAGCATTTACGTAAGATATCATCTTGAAGTTGAAGACTTCATTTCCTGTGATGTACAGAGGCTGAGGAAGAAAAAAAATCTTCAGTGTAAAAACTTATGCTAGAGAACACAAATTCCAAGACAAAAGAGAGCAACTCACAATTTCAAGACACTATTAGTTTAAATATCTTAACAATAAATGGAAAAAAAAAACCAACTCTGAAATAGATAAAGATATTAATTTAGAATCTCTTCGTGATTATCTCTATTGGTTGAACCTACTGAGTAATCAGAACTCATGGCTCCACAAAATCAATTTTGATGTAGCACCTACTGGCTGGAGAAATAAATAAGTTTGCTTATAGAGAACAAAACTATTCTTTATGTTTATTGGGAACATTTAAAACAAAAGTTTCACAAATTTCAATTTTGCATTCATAAACCAGTCAGAAATCAATGATACATGCAAATGCATACCTTGTTATACAATGCCATCTCGTCAGAATCCACAATAACAATGTTCTTTAGTTTTGCAGTCATTTCTGTTGCTGTTTTTTTCATGATCACTTGGCTATCCAGACCTAAGAAGCAAAAAAAAGCACAAAAAACATACAGGCTGTTCCAGTTATGGAGTTTTATACCTCTGTGGTTAAAGTTTCGTTCCTACCTTCAATGTGAATTTCAGCTATTCTGTGCTTTTTCTCTCTAATAAAGACACGCAAACAGGATAAATCCGCCCAGATATTGAGGTCGATAACATCGTCATACTTTGATTTTTTTGATGCTGTAGGAAATTAAACAAAAAAGAAAAAAAGCACTTCAAGGAGGAAGAAGAGAGGTAAAAATTTAATATCCATTTTCAAAACCCTATTACGTCTACATTGTTAGGAAAACATACAGCACTCACAGTAGCAAGGGCAGGAGGAGAATGCGCTAAGAAATACTTCTTTGTTGCTGTTCCTTAGAAGTCTTTTCAGATTTTAGTAATGCCTACTAAAAACTTTACCATGAGGAAGGGCAAATACTAGAATGGACTTCCTAGAGAGGTTATTGACGCCCCATGCCTGTTCAAGAGACATTTGGACAATGCCCGCAGTAATATGCATTAACTTCAGTTCTGAAGTGACCAAGCAGTTGAACTACAGGATCTCTCTATAGAAAGATCTCTAAATGAAAAATGATTTACTTTTGCCTGCAACAGTTTTACAAAACTACATGCAATTCAGTATTTGCTTGCATAATATCTTCTGTTCACAGCTCAGTAAGTCACAGAACAGAACTTTTAAAGTTCACAGAACACCTTGTGTCCACAAATATGCCTTGTCTTGGCATAACTGAAATTAAAAGCCATCATGAATTAAAACAATCTCAGACAGAAATAAAAAATATAGGTAAATGGAAGAATTTTTTTTAACAGAACCATTTTTCCACCTTTTATAGCTTTATATTTTGTTGTTCAATATAGCCCTACAGAACACCTTCAAGGAATTAGCTGAGAAATTAAACATCTTAACAAGTTGGTGAAACAATCACTTAACCACCAGCTGACAGATACTGTATGACTTTATTACTGCTTTTCCTCACATTCCATTCCAACTGAACTCTCATCTCTCCTAAGAGAAGTACTCTTTCTTTGCCTGCATCCCTCAAAAAAAATAAAGATTGCAAAGCTTATTTTCCTTTTGTTAATATCATTTTTTTTTTTTGCCAGAGATCATAATTACCTCTCCTTTCATAATGCTTAAACAATTAATAAAACTAATTTCATTTAACAGCATATGGGGAATAATTATGCAAACTCCATGAAATGGTATGTACCCAAAAGATTGCATTTTCTTTTTCCAGAATGGGTATCATCTCAATTTTATTAACTGATATAAGTGAACTATATTAAGAGCAACTCATAGCAAAATTTTAAATCTCCAGGTAAGCTTAAATACTTTCATGATGAGAAAAAAGATGCTGTGAAAAGTCATGAAGTAAAATTACTGGGGAAGCACAAAGTTGACTAGGACATACTCAGTGCACCTATGAGCAAAAGTTTTCATGTTCATGCTATATTTTTCTAACTCATCAAGTTCTTTGTTTCCTTACCTTTTGCAAGAACCTTTTATGTGTAAGCGTTGCAATGCAAAAATACTTTTCAGATAAACGTGCCAGAAAATCATTGGAAATATAAAAATTATCACTTAGCTGTTCAGTACAGATTCTCACAACTAAGGGAACTTGAAGACAACCAAGAAATATGCCTCGTACTTCTTCCTTCTCAGGAAATGTAAACAGCTAAAGCATCTATTTTCATTCATTAATTAATTTATTTTTTCTGTTCACTATACTCTTCTAGTCAAGGAATAGCAATATACTCTTACTACTCTCTAATACACTGATAGCTTCTTATCACCATTAAAATTAGAAAAAGCTGTGGATAAGTAAGTATACCTTGAAATAAAATTTCTCACATCAAAAGTTTTAAAACAAGCTTTAAAAAAAATAGAAAATACATCTGTTTTCTTCCTTGCTTAAATGAGAGAAGGGAAAGGATCAAACTGACCCAAGGAAGACCAAAGAAACTTACTTAATTTTTTAAGAACATCCTTTTTATCCTCTGTTTTTTCATGGACTGGCTCTTCTGCAACTTTAGTTTCTTGCTTGGGTAGAAGACTGTTCAGATAGTTCACAGCATTCAAGAGAGTCTCAGTATGCAAATGAACATCAAGAGATGAAAAGTTTACCTGAAAGAATAAATTATGTTTACCCAGTGTACTCCAGTCCCCAAAAGAGGAGTCATAGATTTTAAAAAGGATATCATACCTTTATTTTCTGTAGAATATTCTGATAGGCAGTCTTCAATTCTGGTCCATTAATATCAGCCTATTTCACCAAACATACAGATAAACACACGAAATAAGCAGGAGAGTTTCAAATTTCAATTCACACCTTATGATATATAAGGTAATCTGTTTAGGGACTAGAATGACTTATGCATACAACACTCAATATATGAAGAAATGAACAAGTAAGGAAAAAATATTTCTCAGAAATACTGTAGTTTGCAATTCACTTATGATTCAAAAGTGAAGTCTGCTGTTTTCCCACCTTTATATACTCCAGAGTGAGAAGATCATCTTCTACATTATCCAAAGTAGTAACTAAGTAAACCGGTTTGTCGTTATCATCTTAAAAAAGAGAAATACATGCATTACTTTTTTCCTAAAGAAAAGAGATTTGGTAAGTTATCTAGAAATCTTTTAATCACTCAAATTTATCAAATTATTAATGGAATTATTCTTTTCATTTCTTTCCCCTTTAATTTATTTTAGCAAGTGAATCTTCCTCAGCTGACAAAACCATGTCCTCCAGGCTTTCTAAAGACACATTTACAGTGTTATTTATGAATCATTTTTTTTATAAGTACATAAACCCTTACCCATATACTCTGGACATAATAGACAAATTTCATGCAGGAAAGCACTCGCAGTCATGTCAAATGTTCTTAATTTAAGTTCAGTTCCTAACCCTACAACTTCAAGCTGCAGCACTGGAGTCTCAGTATTGTCAGTAAGACGGCATAATTTTATCAAGACCTATGAAAAAATACAGACAAAAGGTTAGGGAATTATCCACTTCTTATCATATATTTACATTCATTTTACTGATTAAGGCATATGGATCATTAAACTTTACACAACAAATGATCTGGAAAAGATAGAGTTCAATAAGAAGAACTGCTAGAATACAGTTTGCTGCTCTTTTTAGAAAATCTCCAAATGTGCGTACATGTAACATAAAGACCTGCAGTCTTCCTTTCCATATAACATTCTCTGCAAGTAAGAAAAATTGGAACCAAACCTGACAATTTTAAACAATAAAGCCAATTAATGGAGAGACAGGCAATTCTTAACAGATTCTTGTTGGTATTACTTTCCTAGAAATTATGAAATGCTAGAAATGTTTCTAGTAGAGAAGAATGTGAAATACAGCACCTTAAACAAAATCTTATTGTCATGCAAAATATACTAATCTTGAATTTTTTTTTTTATATTTATAAATGTAGCACATAACACAACATGCTAGCTATGTTGAAGCCTTTCTGTAAACCTTACACTAAAACAGAATTTGTAAAATTAACTGATTTTTTTATGGTTTTCCTGTACAGCAGTAATAATATTGCATAGCCCAGATGGTCTAAAGAAGCAATGTTTGTGGTAAGATCATATCACTTTATTAGACCAACTGACATAGTCAGTTCACTTGCATGTCAAGTGTCTTGCATTTAGGTAAAATACTCTTTTTTCAAGTCTGGAACTGTGAGAATAATACAAAAAAAAACCCACATCATAGTGAATTTGTTCTGTTTGAGTATGAGTTCAACAGAAACTGAGAAAAATCAGGGGGTAAAAATAAGGTGTTTGTATGAGATAAAATTTTAATGAGGCTTTCCCAGAGACCACAGCAGCATCTGGAGAAAAAAGATGTCAAAAGATGTCAAAGTACCTTCAGTAAACTGCGTAGAGGATGATACTGCTTCCCCCCAACACCTTCCACTGATGGTTAGGAAAAGGAAATTCAATGATAAAATTAATTGGAAATTAAAGCAGATAAGACAGTACAGACAAAGATGAAGAAAACAAAAGTCTAGGAGTTCCAGAATAGAAACAAGGAATCAATACTACTTTAAATAGGAATTCATGAATGCAGCAGCAGGGGAAGAGCTATAGTTCAAATGTGCTTTGGAGAAAATTATAACTTTACCTCAGCTACTTCAAACCTCAGTTGGAGTTCTGTCATATTTTTCAAAGATTCTTGTTTATTTAGTTTTTTTCGTCTTGTGCTGCTAGCTCGCTTGAGGGAACCAGACGGGGCTTCAAAAAATGGCACATCTTCCACGGGACTGCTTAGAGCATCATAAAATTCTTCTTCTGATTCTAAAAATTAATTGACAACAACGTTACATAAGCATTGTAGATAACAACTATGATCTAGGATTTTTATGTTTGCATCTATAAATATTGAGATGTTTGGGAAGACCATCTGCCTCTCACTTAGCAACCAGCTAAGTCTGTTTCTATAACTGCCTCAGTTCCTGCCTCCACAACTTTTTACAAGATGTACAGCTCCCAAGATGTAATCATCATAAATCACCAACAAGTTCTCATCAACTAACTCTTTTGCCTGCATTCTCTCAGAACTGGATATGTAAAAGAGCAGTGTCTCACAGTGTCTTCAGTGTGCACTAAAAGCTTAATATGCCTTATCCTGAAATGAGCACTGGTTTCATGCAGTTTGAGAGAAATAAGAACTACTAAACCTTTTATCCACTTGACATCATTAGAGAAGTATTACAATGACAAGTTACAGGGATGGACTCATAAGGCTTTTTCCTTTCACCTAGAAACCATAATTAATGAATTAAAGACACCCATGGAACAAGTATCTTTCTTTCGACTAAATTGAACAGAGGACATGGGGAGATATCTTCTACACTTTAAACTGGAGTGTGGGAGAAGGCAGAAAACTGTGAGTCATTGAAAATGATCACACAGATGCATGCATAGTATAAGAACCAAACCTGATTCACTCAAACTGGTTATTACTTTATCAAATTAACTGTTGTAGTATTCACCCTCATCACATTCCAACTTTAAGAAGTGAGGCACTTTACTTTTGGGCATTTAAAAGAACTCATACAAGAAATACATGAATACATTTCATATTTGTACACACGTTGTACAGAGACTGAAGATAAAGTAATTACATCACAGCAGAAACAGTTTGCTTAGTTGATAATTTTACAAGTGTTTGCAAACTGCAAAGGCCGCTCCAAAACTAATGCCTCCCATTCTACTTCATTAGAATGTGATGTCAGAGGTCGATGCTGGTGGTACATCAGTAGAGGTTGAACTTTCCTGCCAATATCCTGCTACATTTTATTGCCATGCAACAGACAGCAGCAGAAGGGCAGCCTGACAAAATGGCATCTGACATAGAAGCGCGTAAAACTTAAAAACTTAATTTGAACTGTTCATTAAATCAGACTTTAAAACAGACTGTATTACCTGACTCCGCAAATGAATGAAGATCCAAAACAGGAAGCTGTGATAAATGTGGTGCAGAGAGTACAGGCGACATTGCAGCCTGAAGTGGGAGACACCATAACATTTTTTGCTTGAATTCCTTACGTATGCTATACATGCACATATGCTACTGTGTAGAAACTTTACAACTTAAAGAAATCAGTCTTACTTTACAATTTAGTCTTACTTACAGTGCAATGGAACATGTTATCAATGATTAAAAGGATGGGAAAGAGTAAAAATAAGGTCCAAACAGTGGGTTTTACATATTCAAATAGCTGCAGAAAGAATATATCGGAAAACAAAGAGAAGAGATTCAAACATCAACATCTCACAGATAAGATAAACAAAAACGAGACACCATATGATAAGTCAGGAAAAGATAAAACCTAGTACCTCACAAGATTAGAGAATGAAACTGAGAATAGTGAAAGACTAGCTGCTCTTCATAGAAATCACACAATACTAGTGGTAGTAAAAAAAAAAAAGCTAGAGAAAACGGGACACCAGACAGAACTTGTAAACAAGTTTCTTCATATACCTGGAGAAACAAATTCTATCTGCATGAAATTGTTAGATACAGTTGTCTACAACCTAGAGAAGTAACTGAAAATATGCAAAATGTCACTATTTTGCCACTACATGGACAAAAGGAAACAAGAACCTTCTCTCTGTACTTCTGAAAAAAAAATATGTATTTTTGTTAGAGAAGGTAATCAAGCAGTTTGCTCAAGATTTCACATAAAGCTTCAGAGAGCAGTATCACTGGTTTGAGCTCATAAAAACCATTCATCTGCCTGTTCTACGTGCTTAGCATACATGGACATTGCACTGTCCACTAAAATAAGGAAGACATGTCCATTGATTAGGCTCTGGATAGCACAGATGAAAGTAGTACTGATACATAAGACTAGTCATTTATTTTGTAGCTCTCGGTATCTTACAGAAACAGAAGTGTTGTGCCAAATATATCTAATCTTTGAATAAACATTGTTTCCAATTGATTAGCAAGACTCCATTTTTCATCTTACTCCTCACATTTTAACAGTCTTTCCAGTCTTTCCTCCCTGTCTTCAACCTACATAATTTGACCTTACTCAGGGTATTGTGAGCGATACGTGCATTGAGTCTGGCAACTGTATGTCATATGTAAGACACTGACTTTGCAAAGAGAGAACAGCTTGTAAGGCTTAACTCCACAATTTCAAAATAATAGAAAAAGTCTTTCACACGAAAGCAGAAAAACTTCAAAAGTGCAAAAACCTACAAAGATCTGTTCAGAAGTGCTATCTGTTTTGCACGGCAATAACAATTCCTCCACTATCTCAAACTGTAAAGGGCAAGTTTGACACCTGGCCTGCTGAAAAAGGATCTGTCGTTTTTTCATTTCAAAATGTTGTGATAACAGCAAAGTTAAGAAGTCTTTCAGGTAAGGGGATGAAGGCATGAAATTATGTCTGCCACCACCTAAGCATCAGTGCCATCCAAATTAACTGAAGTTAATACCAGCAATTAGAGTCTGCTAAGCCCTATAGTAAATGGAAGCTTAAGCATGCAAGTTTAGTCACATGTTTTAATATGCTGCACCCAATGAGCCACATTCACAGTGGCTTTCTTCATCTGATTCTGTATGTAACAAAAATGTATGAGGAGTATAAAGCACAAAGTTACTTAATATAAAGTTTAATATAAGGTTTTATATAAGGTTTTTAATATGATATGATAATCAAATTATGTAATTAAGTTCATGTATATGCAGCGTTATGAAATGCAGGACAGTCAATTTATGGCTTTTTGTTTTTATTTTTGTTAAACTAAAATCACATCCCTTACCCTGGA
>PPHD01005969.1:0-25375 GCA_002909625.1 Bambusicola thoracicus | reverse complement strand
AGATTGCCTCATGGTGACTATGAAGTGTGCTAGAATCTCAGTGTCCACTCAACAATATGCCCAGTAACTGTCATCTACTGCAACTTAAAGCCAAAGGTCAGCCCTGTATTGATAAACTCTTCATCTCATCTTCCAAGACATCATCAGAACATAATCAAATGATAAATCAATGGTATCCCCAGGTTGAAGACAATATTATACCCTATGGTCTGTCTCCTTGTAAAGTAGACTTCTTTCAAGAAATTACCTGCAGAGGGGACAGATATTTAAGTTACTGCAGCCTCCAAGTACTAGTGAACACCAAATACATTTATTCCTGCTATATTTTTCAGTATACTTTTCATAAGCATTCCTTCATCATGTCACCACCTCCCTTCCCACTTGCTTAGATTTACTAGACAAATTAAAATGAGCCAAAGCTTTAAGAACTCCAAAATCATTATGAGAATGTGTACTGATTTTTCACTTTGGAGCAGAGATAAGGGGTGTTGGTTTTTTTTTGTTGTTTGATATTTTAATGTTTCAGTCATCCATCTCATCTGGATACAGAACTGTTCAATGCCTACCTATTAATTCTAACAAATGTGTGAATAATTCATGCAGTGGAGGAGATCAAATTACCACCTACCTTCACCTGTGCATGCCAAAAGATTAATAACCATTTAGAGTCCTTTTTCTCATATTTTGCATTCCTGTAGCACCAAATAACACAATCAGTGTAGCTTTCAACACCGAAAAGAGAAAAAGATGCATCACTGGAAGGCAGAATTCTTACATAGATTAAAGAAAACGCGTGAGGAGGCCACTCTGTAGATCACATCACCCCAGGCTGAGGTTGGCATCTCATTTCATAGCAGAGGAGCACTTGCTCACCTCAGAGCTTGGGCCCAGAGGTCCATCTCTGCTTTGGGGAAAGGGGGTGAGGGGGAGTACATAACAAACAAACAAACATGCTGTGTCATGGGGCTGAATATAAGGTAAAAGCAAATCAGTGCTTTCTGCTTTTTTTTACCTGTAGGTGAAGTAGATCTGTCTAGTCCTACTAAAATTGAACAGATTCCACTGTGCAGAGCAAAGAAGCACCATCTACTGCTGCCAAATCAGATTGATTCCTTTGTGCCTTAGGCAAATGCCTGCTTTGTAAGCAAAGAAGAGAATTTATATTCTAGCAGCCCTTCCATTTCAAGTATGGAGCCTCAATCCATGGAATATAACCCAAAGCATAAGGATCTTCTCTGGATTTCTCTACTTTGCCCTATTTGCTTATGCTGCTGGGGCATTACATTTAGGTCAAAGCCATTCCCTTTAGCAGGCTCAGCACAAATAATTTCACACTTCTCCTGGAGGATGCTTGTTTCCCTCATACCAGAGGACAGCAATGCTCCTAGGGCGTCTCCATGCCTGGCCCCAAGCTCAGAGGCTGCTACCACAACCAGAAGGGACCCTCAGTACTACTCCTAACAGCTCCCCAAAACACCAGACCCAGCAGAGCACTTGGTGCTCTTGCACCAGTCCCTCTTCCCATATTTTGTATTTGCCCTAAGCTAAGGGCTGCTGGGACAAGATAATACCATGTGACAAACCCAGGGATACTGGGCAGCACAGCATGGGATTAATCTCACCTCAGCCTACCACACACCCCTGAAACTAAGCTGCCTTCCACCACGGGACAGACAAGTTCTCCCCTCCAGACCACCGCAAGCTATGTACACTGCTTTTCCAGAGTTAGCAGTCAGGCCTTTTGCTACCCCCAAAGCCTACCACAGCCAAAGCAGAACAAGGCCATTACCCAGGAATCCGCTGTGCAGGCCAAGAAGAGACAGCCACCTTCTTAGAATCATACAATATCAGATCTATGAGCCCCCCAAAAGCCAACACCAAGGCAAGGCCTGAAGCAGTGCTCATGAAGAACACAATCTAAACCTGTTTCTTCCACACCAGTGTGTTCTGAAAGAGTCATGGGAGCTTCTTTTGTACTATTTCCAACCTCATTTCTCTTCCTGCTTGGCAGCTACATGATGGCTTACTGTTATGCCTCTAGTGCTGCTAGCCTTTACTGAAACTCAAAAGCCATGAGAACTATTGAAATACGGAGTGGTTTTCATCACTGGTAAAATGAACAGTATTTTCCTGGGGGTGAACAGAAAACTGACTTGAACAAATTAAGTCATTTTAGATTTTTTTCTTTTCCTAAAATTTGTTTTGGAAGAAACTGAAGCTTCTTTCACAGTTATCCAAAACAACAAAGACTTTCTTTCCTAACTTCACCACGAAAAGATTAATTCAAATTAAATATTTAAGATTTTAGTGAACTAATATGAAATTTATTTAACTGTAAGCATCAAGAAAATATCTGTGTGTATGTCAGTTAGTCCCAGATTGAGTTTTTTGCATATCAGCAAGCACATTCCCATTTGCCTTCGGGTTTACTTGTTCATTTTTTGAGTTTTCATGCTATGGTTTTGTTTACTTACATATTTACGCCTAATGGATACAACATTCCCCAAATCCAAGATCAGATATTAAGAAAACAAAGGCTCATTTCCAAATACTTGCAAGGCAAACAAACAACCTTTCACTCCCCATGGCCTTAAGTCACACTCATCAGTTTTAGATGAGTATCTCAGTGAAAGCCAAAAAACCTGTATAAAATGAAGCTTCTGTGTAAAGCTTAGAGCATTTTATTACATCCAAGTAAGACAACAGGTTTTCATTGCTGCCCAGGAATTGTCAAAAATTGTTTCGCAGTAATTTCTGGTGCCAGGACCAGGTATGTATGATTTAAATTGTCGTAAAACACTGTGGCTATTACAAGTTATATGATCATATTTCCATGAGAAAGATATGACCTGGAATTTCAGTAATTATCAAGAAGGTCAGATTCTGTATGGATTACCCACAGTCTTATTACACTATGGCACTGAATCTGTCAGATGGTGCTGATTAGGTTTGTGGCTGACACTATTTGATGCCAGCTTCAAAGCAACTTCCCAACTCCATCATGTTGCTGAAACTACCCAGCAGGAAAAAAGTTACCAAGAATATACAGGGAACATTAAAGAATCAGGTCTTTAGTGTTTCCCCTCCCGCAAATGGTATGAAGCAAATCAACTGTGAACAAAACTAGCAGCAGAAATTGGAATGAATTATGCAAGCTATCTCAACTGAACATTTTTTCCCCCTCACCATATCCCTGCTTTACCTAATGCAGAAAAATTCTTTTAGACAGCTGTTATTTCTTTTGGCTTCTTTCATACATCACTAGGAATACCTCCCACTGGGTTTCTCAGGAGACTGCTAAAATAACATAAGTAATACAGCGCAAGCATTCTATCATTAGTCACCTCAGATGAAGATCATTCTGGCTTTGTCTTTTCCTCTCCATGATTTCCTTCCGTGCATCAGCACAGTCCTTTGTTCTTCTGTGAATATGCTCATCGTTCCTCGATTCGTGTAGCACCTTTGTGACAAGTTATTGCACTCAGAATCTTATTATGGGCAAAAGGGGAAATGCTTCATTTAGAAAGCCAAGCACTTATTGTTAGACTAATTAAAATCTTAACAGCCTAACTAAAATACAATAAATTGTTATTAGATTTCAGTTATAATGATGCTAACACTGAGATTACAAATTACCTAAATAATTCAGTGCTCATCTCAGTAATACAGTGAAGGATTGCTATACAAAAGCATTGTCTGGTGCTATATTATCCCTTATCCTGGTCCTTCAGCTCCTAAGTGTGACAGTAAGTCATCTTGAAGAATAAGCTGTGGGGGCTGCAACAAATTTGCTAGCATCCTGACTCCTTTGCTAGGAGGAGCGTGATGCTCATGATGTTTTGGATTTGTTTGCTTTTGTGTTTTTTATATTTTTTTATTTTTATTTTTTTGCCTTTTGCTGAGCATTATGTTGTTGGTGGTTTCTTTTCTCTCTCTGTATAAGCCTATATTTAAGAATCTTTCCACATTTCCTAACACAGTGTTACTCCTTAATCTTTCATTGTTGATTTTGAACTCAATATTATCGTCAGACTCCAGTATATGCAGATCTAAAATATACTGGATACCTGTCCCTTTTCTTTGTTACCACCAGGACTGGTTTTGTCAAGCTACTCAGTTCTTTAACCAAATATTGTTAAGTTGCTGATAGCTCTGAGGGCTCCAGACCCATTCTCTGACAGTTTTATCTCCCTATGCCTCTATCTCTCTACACCCCTTTGAGTGCTCTTTATGGTGGCATCTCCTGTCACACAGTGACTACACTCCTCCATGCTACATTATGCTAAAGACAAGTATTTCATTTTAATAACTACTTGCTATAATCATCAGTATAAAATTATGATAACGCACGTGCTTGTAGAAAACTAAGCAAGAGCAAATTATGCAATAGCCTCCTTATAGTTTAAAAAAAATGTTGCAAACTAAACTAAAGCTCTATGCTGGCAAAGACATATTCAAGTAAAGTCTGATGAAGATTAGTCTTGAGGTCTTGTAAAGCGAGGAGTCATACAAAGCAAGTGGATTACATAGCTGTAACGACCAGGTGATGCCAGTCTTTCCAAAGCATAAAAACTCAAGCCTCAATCTTATCAAGTTTTATGCACAACTGCAGCCATCAACACGTAGTGTGCACTTCTGTGTGGCTTCCAATCCCACAAGGCCAATTATATCACTACATAAGCAAATATTTAGGAAATTAAAAGATGATTTAGAAAAAATACAGATCCAGCTGTTAATAGATGCGAAGACAGAATTCTATGATTAGAAACATTTGTTCCAGAGAATCGTTGTTTTTGTTTTTTTCTACAAGCATACATGAGATTGAAAGTGATGGAGATCTGCATGGCAAACAGGTATACAAGTATCAGACCAGAGAGATTACCGCATTACAAAGAAGTAATGAAATAAAGAACTTACCCATGTCCTGGGCTCACAGAAGGGCTCCAAGAGGAGTGATCTCCAGATAGAGATCCTTCCTCCCTGGAAGTCAGCCCTTAAATGGGGTCTAGGAGGGGTGGAGCCAGGCTCCAGCCCTTCCAGTCACTCAGGTGAAATTGCATTCACCTGTGCCCCTGCGGCTGACTCAGTGCTCGCCTCAGGTGGTCAATCAGAGGTTCAGGCCATGATTTAACAGTTCCCCTACAGAGATCTTAAGTTTTGCAGTTGGAAATGGGAGAACTGTGCAGCTCTTTAGAATTGTTCTAGAAACAGCAAGCACAACTTGATCAGATGTATGTCGTTCCTGACTGTACAACGATTACCATTATCACTCAGCCAGTTACACATTTTCTCTGATGCTGGGTGGATACACAGTGTTGGAAATTTGTTGAGGCATTTATCATTCATACTCATTATAATAGAGTTTCATCTGCGTAGGTTTTATTGCCTTGCTGAGGTCTCACTTTACACAACACTGCAGCCAAATTTCAGTCAAAGCTGTCACTGTGTTGAAATGCACCATGGAAGACAGAACTGCAGCCTTAGTAGAGTTCTTTTAAAGCATTCCCTCAATGTCCATCTCCAAGTATGAGTAGGAGTGGAAGCAGCTGGGCTGCTTGGCTCTGCTGAATACCCTGCTTCTTCCCAGACAATATCTGAAATCTGTGAATTACTTGCATATTTTTCTCTCTCTCTCTCTCTTTTTTTTTTTTTTTTTTTTTTTTTTGCCTAGACTAACCACCTTTCATGGCAAATATAGTGGATCATAGTTTACTGTGTTGTGAAAAAGTCTGTCAAGTCCTGAGAGCCTAAGCCAAATGAAACATATATTTGTTTTCCTCCCCAGAGAATAACGTGCTTTGGGGAATCAGATGTTACTACCTCTTGGCATAGAAAAGAATGCACGTTCTGGCAAAACAGACCCATCATACACATCAAGAGAGCTGCACAGTAGAATACTTGATGCAATCCATGGAAGTCTGACTTGTAACAACAAATAATTGCCTACAGCTTTCTCATGAGATCTCCAAGGAGATAGCCATTGAAGAACATAATCTTCTAAGACCCAGGAGGGGCTGCAGTAGAACATCCTCATGTCAACTACCACAGAGTATTGCTTGTAAGACAGTGAAGATTGTAAGAAAATCCTCTACTGTTTTATATATTCACAGAACAAGACCAGTTGTTCTGCAGTAAGCTAAGCCTATCGCTCCAGATGCATCTTTGTCACTGCTGAACAGAGGAGGAAGGTTCGTTTCCCTCAAATGGTCACACACTTCCTGATAGAGTTCAGGATGCTGTTGGCCTTCTCTACCATGAGGATGCATTGCTGTTTTGTGCTTAGTTATCCATCAAGACTCTCAGGTCTTTCTCTACAAGCTGCTTTCCAGTATGATCTGATTAGAGTCTATGTGTGAACACAGGGATGCCCTTATTTCTATGGTCACTTTCACAGTGACCATGCACACTCAGAAGATGTAGTACTGTATCTGGCCAAGGACACACCACAGCTGGATCAGCAAGCATGCAGTACTGTAACTGACATGTGTTGGTTGTCATTCAGACATTCTGTATAATTTCTTTTCCTCCAAAGAACGGTAGGAAGCAGCTGGAAACTGCTTTCAGCAAGTCTGAGAACACTCAGATGTCTGCATGTCTGGCTTATACAGAGTAAAACAGTGAAATAGTGTAGTTAGAAGGGCTCTTCCAAGATCATCTAGTCCAACTGCCTGACCTCTTCAGTGCTAACCAAAACCACAGAACCATTAAGGTTGCAAAAGAGCTCTAAGATAATCTAGTCCAACCATCAAAGTTAAAGAACGTTCAATGAGGGCACTGTTCGTGAAAGCATTGTCCAAATGCCTCGCTTAGGAAGGTAAATGAGAGCTGACTGACTCACAGAGCCCAGAGGGTTGGGTGGAACTTGATGAGGTTCAACAAATGAGAGTCCTATACCTGAGGAGGAATAACAGCATGCATCAGTACAGGTTAGGGGCTGACTTGCTGGAGAGGAGTTCTGCAGAGGGGAACCTGGGTGCCCTGGTGGACAGTAAGTTGGCCAATGGTATCCTGGGGTGCATGGCCAGCAGGTTGAGGGAGGTGATCGTGCTCGTCTCCTCTGCCAGAACTGGGATAAGAGGCAATGTGCACAAACTGGAACACAGGAAATTCCACCTGAACATGACAAAAAGCTTCTTTACTTTGAAGGTGACAGAGTACTGGAACAGGTTGCCCAGAGATGTTGTGGAGTCTCCTTTGGTGATAGTAAAAACCTCTCTGGATGTGGTCCCGTGTGACCTACTGTAGGGAACCAGCTTTAGCAACAGGTTGGACCAGATGATCTCAAGAGGTCTGTTCCAATCTCTATGATTCTGTAATTCTGGGAAACTTGTTCCAGCGTTTGACCACCCACGCAGTAAAGAAACGTTTCCCAGTGCCCATCTGAACCTCCTCTGGGACAGCTCTGTGCCATTCCCACCCTGCCATCAGTTCCCATGAGCAGAGCCCAGCACCTTTCTCTGCATCCCCTTCTCAGGGTGCTGCAGAGAGCAGTGAGGTTGTCTCTCTGACTCATCCAGACTAGACAACCCAAGTGCCCTCAGCCCCTCCGCACGGGACTTACCTTCCAGTCCATTTTCAGTTTGGTTGCCTTCCTCTGGATGCACTCAAGTACCTGAACATTGTTTTAATACTGTGTAGCCCAGAACTGCTCACAGTATTAAAGATGGAGGTGCACCAATGCTAAATGTAGCGGAACATCTTGATGTAGAATATCAGCTGTAACCTCCAGAACCAGAAAAAAGAGAGCACGCCTTGAAAATTCCAACTGCACCACCTTCAACCTCAATCTGTGAATGCGGAGGGCTTGCATTTCAGCCAATAACTACTCCTGTTGGTATGACTTTATATCTGCACTGTGCTTCGCTCTGGTGCTTCAGGATCAAACGCAACAAGACACTGACAAAAGCAGGATAATTCATTTGAACGTGCACTTCCATCCCTCCTTCACTGTAAGAGACTCCAAGTACTTACCAAGTAAATTCTCTTTTCATTTCTATGAAAGTCTTCGCTGATTCACAAGGGTGGAGGAGGAAAGTAATGGGAGAAACGCACATGTTGCAGTATTATGAGAGTTCACAGTGTAAATTGCTCAGCTGGAAGAAAACAAACAACAGCAACCTTGTGAGACAGTCAAGCTGTGTGGACCCTCCTACACACAGACAACACTCATCCTCCAGGACTGCTTTGCAACTAGGCTGCAATCCATCACGTTATGTGGTCCTGATCCCATGGTATGATCCAGATGCAGAAAGTTCACAGTAGTCCTACTTCTGCAGTTTAAGAGGAAAAAATTATGCTTTTCCTGCATATTGGTTGTGCTGAGCCACACATGAGCAAACTGGAACATTTCAGACAATTCTCCTGCTAATGAGTTAACATTTCCAAAGTGGGCTCAGACAGATGCAGCTATAAAAGTACTGTAATTCAATTCATTGACCCCTGGTGGAAATGAAGAAACGAACGAGACATTTGCTTAATAGTGACCCGAGACAGTTAAGAATAGCATTTATCTTATTGCCTTAACATCTTTCTTTTTTTCTTTATACAAGGCAGTGTGTGCTGAAAGTAACATTCAGAGGCAGTGTTTTAGTACATATTTTTCTTCCCCTTATCTACAATGCTGAATATTAAGTACATGAAACAAATATGTCTCTGTGCTACTAAGGCACGTGGCTGTCCAAGGAGTACATTTTGTCTCCCTTCAGTGGAGTGCTATCAAAATTATCACACCACCCACAAGTCCTCTGATACTTAAACTTCATATGACACTCACAGAAGTTCTTCCACGATGCAAAACAGTTTGCCAAGAATTATCATTCCTCCTCTCCCTCTCTCAACCCACTGGTGTGAACAACATTGCATGAAATAGCTACAACAAACCATTGACACGTAGGAATGCAATCAGTGGGCTGCTCAAGGAAATCTCCCATTGCTTTAGCATCTATGGCCCTGCTTCATCTGCTGTTTACAGACACATGTAGCACTTTTCAATACATCAGTCATCATCTATTTTGGGACTAGCAGTTTTTCAGCAAATCTGCTCCAGCCATCTCTGAGCACCAACCCACTGTGGTACACTGTCATGCAGAGAGCGCTCATGCTGATGTAGCTAAATCATATTCCTATTCAGGAGGCATTGCACAGAGAACTCTTTCTGGAGACCAGTTCACTTTAAGTTTCTGATCCATTTGGGATCCTTCCCAAATTCTTCATATGCTGCCTCAGGGAAGGAAGATTTGGAAATGCCACTCTCAAGCAATAGAAATGGAGGCACAAGTTCTGGAAAGCCCTATTGTCTAACTGAAGCTTTGAAGGATGTATCTCTTTCTTCCAGCATTTCAAGAACCACTGAACTGCTCTGTCAAACATTTATCTTGGGGTATTTTCTTGAAGCAAGGGAGCTGATCCGAGCCATCCCTGGGCTAAGCTGCACAAACCTGGATAAGCTGAGCTAAGATGCCTACAGCAAATTTCTTCCTACTGCTGTGTATTTCTCTTGTAGCCATTTAAGCTGGACTTAAGGTACTGCTTGGTAACATTTTTACTTGTCAAGACAGTTTCAGACATACTCTTACTGAAGAAAAAAACACATATTTTGTACTTAAGTCTCAAAGCTTCTCACTTGCACTTGTCCTATTTTTTCAAGTCCTAAATGTACACGGAAACTAACCTTCTGTATTACTTTCTCCTTAACAGAACTATTGCGTATATTCACCCCTTTAAGAACTTAAAACAGAAGTATTGACATTGCTGTATGTCTTGTGAATGCCAATCTAAGTGTAATGTACTCAGGGCATGTTGTCCTTCTTCTCTTGCTTTTCCTCTCTTCCCCAGTCCTGCGGTGTAATGCTCTAGTCTGTGTATGCAAGCATATGACCCACACCTGCTCTCAGTGACATCGACAGGGCCCGAGGGAACGGCATGGAGCTGTGTCAGGGGAGGGGCAGCTGGGGGTTAGGGACAGGGCCTGCACCAGAGGGCGACTGGGCATGGAACGGGATGCCCAGGACTGTGGGCACGGCCCCGAGTGCCAGAGTTGAAGGAGCATTTGAACGCTGCTCTCAGACATACAATCTGATTTTGGGTGGTGCAGTGTGGAGCCAGGAGTTGTACTCACTCAGTGTTCCTTATAGGTCCCTTTCAACTTATGATATGCTACAATTCTATTTTTCTATGACATACCCAATTCATTTTCTTTTCTCCCCTTTGTAACACACAGCTATCAGCAGAGTAGCTTGCACAAGGAGTAAAGGAGGGAATCTAAAAACTGCAGGCATGACTGGAACATCTATAAACTGCTTCATATACAAAAGATATAAGGATTTCATAGGGACTCCTAATGCATTAACTCAACAAGATACAAGAACTGGTAAAAATGTACAAATTCAGGATAATGCAGTAAAGGATGCTTTACAATTGGAGCTGATTTCTTCTTTTTTAATTATTAAGTGGGTGTACAAAAAAAAAAAAAAAAAAAAAAAAGAACAACAACAACAACAAGAAAAAACACAGTTTGTAAATCAAACAAATTAGTAGCAGATCTCTTAAGAAATAACTCCTGAAGATGAGGCTTCTGCTTGCTATTTATATAGCACCTAACAAGCCATCTCTATTGCAGTGATGCCAAAGGCTGACAGACAGTAACAACATCCAAAGCAACTGTGCAATTAACTTTAAAAGCCATTTATTCCCTCAGTTTCAGGAGAACGGTTTCCATATCAGGTCCTTGGCTTTTCTGCGTGACATTAAAGAATCAGAAGCGTCATCCAGATCTACACAACCTCTTTTCTTAGAATATCAGTAGATAAAGCACAAAGAATAGATATTTCATTTTTAAATGTACTGATTTCTGTAATGTTTAGTCAGGTTAGCAAATATGCACTGTTAAGAGTAAACTGTGCATTTCTCATGTTCTAGCCTCTCGCTCCTTATTGCTTGCACAGGGACCCACAAGTACATGGGACGCATCAGTTTATCATTCCAGCCTCCCCCCTCTATTTACCAACTGGCCCAGCAGCTCAGCTGCTCCTACCCTTAACCAGTTTATATTTGGATTTTGTTTATTCCAGGATTTATGCTTTAATTTTAGTATCTAGCGCTTCTTTCTTGCTCTTTTGCTAAAGGCCATCATGTGACTGATCATTAGCAGCAGCAGTTATCTGTGACCTACAACAGCTGATTAAGACCTCTAGCTAAGACCTTGTCACTGACACTAGAAAGCTGCTCTCTAGATTTAGTGCTCCTTCTGTATGTCTAAGCCATATCAAAGCCAGCAACTCTCCCTCCCATGCACTGTCTTCACTCATGGCTGTACCCCAGACACCCTGGAACATGCTCTGAGGTTGGGAAGTCTCGGAAAGGTGTCTTCATGCCTCTCTCCTACTACTGGTAGAAATGAAATAGAGAAGGACCTTCCGCAGAAAAAAATAAGAACGCGACTACAGCAAGTGGACAAACCCTGGCAACAGTATAGATTGCACAGGTAAAATGTGCTTAGCATGAAGTCAGAGTTATTTGCCAGATAAATTACTGTAAGAGCCAGCAAGATTTCACTGACATTTTCATACTGTAAACAAATTTTATTATAGTCCCCTGTGTGTTCCAACAGCTGTGTTAGCATGCCCTGGGTAGTAGACTTCAGATTCTTGAATTTTTTTTTTTATCTTTTATGTTTCTATTTGTGGTTTAAACCTCTTGATCTGACTATCAGCATGACTCAGTTATCATCTGCATATTATAACTGATCAGCATCTTCCAATTAGAGACAGTTGCTTCTGAGTAAGATTAGTTGACTGGAATCCTTTTGAGGCCATCAGCAAAAGCCACTAGGAAAAAAAAAAAAAGCTTTACAATGTCTAATTTGGTGTTATTGATCTGTAAATGCAAGAGATGAAACACTGCTGGAAAACTTCCACAAGATTATGTCAATACGCAGTGGGAGCATTAAAACAATCATTTTTAAAGAAGCCAGACACAATGATTCACCCTCTTCAAGATGTGCCTGGACTTCGGAATGACTTATGATTTCCATATTATTTACTTCAACTAAAAAGCTTACTTCAAAAAAAGTTAGTTTTAAGGTTTAAGAGGAAAATTCATCCTGGCCGGAGCAACAGTTCACTGAGTAGTTTAAGCGTCCAGCCCTATTTGACTTCATAATCGCACAGGGAACCGCATGCATCAACACTAAGATCTGCATTTTTGGCAACTTGCTCCATGCTGCAATTTGTTCCAGATATAGCTTCAGAATAGAGATCAGTCACAGCAGCCTCCGGGCTCCACCACCACCAGCACATGTGGCCAACAGACTGTGACGAGATTGGAGTGACACCGCAGCAGTGGAAGCTGTGGCATGCGGGGAGAGGCAGCCGCCTCCAGCTTTCAGCCTGCTCTGAGCCAAGGGTCAGAGGCCATACATCGTTGGTCACCTGCTGAGCTGCATTTTGCCTCTCTGATCTTCCAGCTTCCTGTGTTGCTTACAGGCATGCTTCACCTATAACTATTTGACCAAAAACAAAACAAAACAAAAGCCACTAACTGCAAGTAGAAGTTATTTCAAGATGCCTTTATGCCACTATAAATTCCCCCATGTGGGGTTCTACCAGGGTATCACTTTCTTCCCATCTGAGCTAAAAAAAAAATATCACCTTGCTATCTATTTAGATTATTTAAATGGGAATTCAATCAGAATTACATGAAGAACCTTCTACACAAAGGCCCAGCATACAAACAGGTACCTCGAGAGCACTAGTGAAATTTAACAGACAGCATCGCCTTTCCTAACAGGGCAGGGAGTCTTCAGAAAAACAGTAGGAAATCTGAAATACCTTAGTTTTGACAGTATGCTTTTGATGCTGTTGATTATTAAAGCCTTCATTACAACTCCTACTCGTGCAACAGAATATACTGCTAGCCATCTTACCAGCTGTAACCCCATCTACAGGCATGCCAGGCAGCCCAATACCACAGTCTGGGGCTACCTCAGCCCCTACACCAGCACGGGCTGTCAGTCCAGACCAGCTGCCCTCCCTCAGTCCCACATCCTAAGCCCACTGGGGTTGTGAACATACTGAACCTTTAGTCACACTCAATCAGTGGCTCAGGAACAAGGAGAGCATCGCGCCTGCTGCTTTTCTCCATTTTCCTGCCCACGCCCTAACACTGCCATTTAAGCTAGTCTTGTCCTTGTCTCTGGTGGCAGAAGTTTGCAGCAGGGTAATGAAAAAAAAGGTGTAGTTCATTCTTAGGCCGAGGAAATGGAAAAAAGAACTGACATTGCAGACCCACGGGGACAACACATTAATGATAGGAAATAGACTCTGGAGCAGGTACTTAAGCTATTACAATAATGTTTAAATGCACATTGAGAAAAGCAAGGAAAACAGTAAGTGCATCTATTTCCAGTCATAAACAAGCAGAAAACTAGAAACCACGTTCAGAATTTTGATCAAAAACCATGAGGGCAACCTCATGGTAATTAAACACCAGACAGTAGGATTCACAACAACAACATCAGTTTTAACTGAAGACTCTCCTGTTATAGATTTACCACAGAATAAGCCACACAAGGGTGACTGGCTTGATTCTTCATAGCTATCCCTTCTCTGACACTTCCACGCTACCATCATGATCACTCCACAAGACAACTGATGCACAAGAACTCACCAGGCCCTCATCCTCTGGCATGGTCCAACACCTCCATTTTGACTCCAAGTCCATTACTCTTCTGTGCCATGTTTTCTGCTCAGTTTCCAAACTGAATTAAGAGGCCCAAGATGTGGGACAGAGGAACTGCACTCTTCAAAAACATCCTCCCTCCTAGGAAGAGCACACTGTTGGATGCTGAAAGTCTGAGCAGTTGCTCAAACTGAACAAAAGACAGATTCCTTGATGAATACATGACAGCGTAAGACTTCAAATGAGCATGTAAATGCTGGAAGCAAATAAATAATTCAGTGGGAGAGGTGGCAAACGTACAATTCAGCTAAGATTTCTTTAAATTAAAAAGTCATAAGGCACACTGGAGACTATGGGGAAACTTATTTGGAGGACATCTGTGCTACCTGCACACTTAACACTGTTGCCAGAGGTATCATCTGTGGGGTCCACCACATCCTATACAGAGCAATCACATAGTTGGGTCTCTTGAGTTCTTAGCAGACCACTCTGCTACACTTCAGGAGACATTACTGTTACAGGTTCAGGCCTACATAAATCAAACAGATTCATTTCTTTAGTAGGAAAGACTTTTTAATCAAATTCAAGGTATTCAAATCCAACGTCTATGCAGATAATGCATTATCTGTTGACACTTTTGTCCTCTAAAACACTTTTCTGTAGTCCCAGTGAGTTTTAACAGCTTCTTCATGGGGAATAAATCTGACCTGTCTACACATGCTTAGCTTTTCTGCCACTCACTCAGAGTAAAAGAGACAGAACTTCCAGAAATTCAGAAATTTTTTAGAACAGGAGTTCAGGACTACCCACAGAAGCTTCCTTTTTCTCCACATTTCATGGTCCTCTTTCCACCTCACTTCTAATTGCACTGTGTACAATCCCCGGCATTTCCTGGCTAGATTTGCTTGTGTACAGGAACATAAAACCTGACAAATGACCAGATCAATGACGTTTGTTTACTTTGAGAAGCAGAACAGCTTTTAGCTGTTTAGAACTTGAAAATATTCCCTATATCTGTTAAGTTCTAACAGAGATATAGACTCATTCCTGCCAGCTTAACTAGCTGAATTTAATTCTGTAGACATTTATTGCTGAAACCCATGCTCCATTTCTTTCTACCAGTAATTACTCGTCTCCCTGGAAGAAAGATTTTGAAGACTAGACATTCCAGTGACAGCATCTGCTCTTTGAGAAGAAGTAGCAGTGAACTCCCTACGTTTATCTTATTGAGATGATTTCATATTGCTTAATTCTTGAGTGAAAATGAATACAAGGCCTAACTTTCAACAGCTTAATTTTTCAGATTGAACATGCCTAATAAAGCCAAACAGGAGGATGCTGCCAGACAGGTGATCCATCTCACTCACAACACCCACTCTTACCTAAATACTCTCAGTGCTTCCCATCAACTGGATTCAGCAGCCAAGCGGCAGCAGTGCAGGCCTTCAACCCAGCTGAAAGGTAACAGCCTCCTACACTGTCACAGTGAGCATAATTAACTTGGGGTTGATTCATCTTCAGATTCCTGACGGCAAGATCAACAGTTGGATTTCTTGCACTGCAGATGAAAGTAACCAGGAGACTGGACCAGCCTCTGCACAGCTCAAACTACAGCTTCTTCTTATGCCAGGCAACCAAGCTGAGACAAAGGGGAAGATACTGACAGTTTGTTGTAGCAAGAAAGAGAGTTTCAATTTGGGTCTAAACACTTGACAAGAAGTAAAAGCACAGGAGAAAAGACTTAAGTTCTGAGTAGTCCACAGAGTTAATCACAATTGTGCTTGACAAAGACATGTGAGCAGTGACAGCACTCACACTTCGCATCATATTACCACATGCAGCTGTAGGACTTCTTTTGGGTGAGGTAATGTTTAGCATTCCCAGTACTATTCTCCATAAGTAGCTCATCCAAAGGAGCTAATTTCTCACCCTGAACTCAGAGTGATGCTGGAAGCACAAAGGCTGCATTTTAACACTTCTAGTTACAGGCCTCCCAACACTTCCACCTTGGTTGGAAACCTCTGATCTATTTCACAGTCAGAAACATTCAACACTTCCTATCCACAGATCAGCAAAGGCACAACTTCAGCTTTCTTATATCTATTCATTTTCATTCCTTGCTGATTTGACTTGTAACTGTGCTTTAACTGCAAGCAGCCGCCTCTTGCAGATTAACTCCTCTGTTATTCAGTCATCTGCATTCAAGTGTAGTGGCTGTGCCTGAACTAACCCAGAAGTGTTTTCAGTGACTCCAATAGCTTTTCACTAAGACACAAGCATTACTCTTTGTGTTGTACCAGAAATGGTTACTCCAGTATTTGAGCTCACTGCTACAGACAATAAGAAACAGTGACCCTGTGCAAATGAGCTCCCTTGGCACAGTTCCCTTCGGCACCGCTTCAACAACTGGGCAAGTAAACAGACAACCAGTGGAAAGAAGCATCTGCTGCTCTTTCTTTCAGTGTCAAAGCAATTTATTAGAAGTAAGATAACCTACACATAGGAAGGTCTGCTGCTGTGCAAATGCCAGCTCTCCTCACGTGCCCCCACAGCTGTACTTCACTACAAATGTACTCGTTTCTCAAGCCCTAGTACCATGAACATCTTTGAGAGAGCAGCTTTTTCCTCCCTAGTTCAAGCTGTTGGTCAGTCCAGCCCAGTAACCCCAGCCAGATCTCCCCACTGCAAAGGAGGACAGGAGCACAACAGGTTAATTTAGGCCAGTCAGCCCACACACACACAGTGCTGAGCTCCCAGCTGCAGCTTACCAGTGCTAAACACAGCAGCCTGCCCTTCCTATTAAACACTTGCCTCACAGTCATAGTCTAGCAAAGGCACCTGCTCAAGACTCTCATCAGGAAGATATCCTCCTCTAAGGCCCAAGTGCTGTCCATACTAGCATCCTATGATGGCAGAAAACATCTCACTGCACACACAGCTTCCCTTCCCTACTACCTGCCCAAGGAGAGCAGCAACACTGCACACCCGTTTTACTTCTGGGCACTAACAGTAAGCTGAGGCAGGTCAACTCCGTAGCAACAAACACAGCTGGAGGCCAGGCAGATCTCATCAGGCATCAGACAAATTCACTTCTGAAATTGGAAATCAAGCTTAAGCAGCTGCAGAAATGCATCCTTGGCAAGTCTGGGTAAACTCCCAATTTGCCCAGCACTTGAAAGAGTGTTACTAGTGTCCTCCTTGACACTGTGAAGGACTTCTTAGATGCCTGATTAGTGGGAATACTCTATTATTCATAAAAGAGCCTGGATGCTTGTTTTCCAGGCTCTTCCAGGCTACAAATCCTGGCCCAAGTAACTATAGAATAACTGATGCACCTCTTACTGAGGTGTGTAGGCACAGGGCATTTGAGCAGACCTGGGCAAGCACAGCACGTGCCTATTGAGGCTTATATCCAGTAAAGACACATCCCTGTGCTCTTTTAAGAGGCATTTCTGAGTATGATGTAAGAAATGCTCTCTGCCCTTTTTGGTGCTGACTGATGAGCTTACATGTTCTGAGCTGTGGAGTACACCAAAAGGGCATCTCCAAGTCCTCTCTGACACACTACTGATGTGCTGTTCGCAGCATCGCTCATCTTCCTCTTCCCTCAGCTACCACAGCACAAGGCGGGATGCCTCTCATGCTTAATTGCTCTCCTTAACAACTACAGCTTGGTTTTCAAAACCAAAACAACTTCATCTCCTGTCTCTAGCCTTTTGAGATTTCTGCTTTGCTCTTGGTATGATGCTGATCAGTGGCTTCATGTTAGCCAGACATAGCATCTTCAGAATTCATGCTTCATATACAGTCTCCCAGATTAAATTCTTTAAGAATTCTGGAAACAATTTTCAATCGTTTCTATTAAAGGAGCACCCCAATTTAAACATGTTAAAGGCTGCTACTCAGTACTACTGCACTTCCTGAAGTGGCTTAGAGCTGGAAGACACAACTAAGGACTCTTATAGCCAAAGTAAATAGGGTAAACGTGAAAGATAAGAGGGAGATGCATAGGAAGTCACAAGGCAATCAAGCAAGGTAGTTTCATTAAGGTACCATATCCAGACTAATAAGGTATCAAACAAGTAACATTTCTTACATATCTTCAGCTAAATGGCTCGTGAGCCAAGTACATGCACGTTCCTGGGCATAACTGAACCTTTTCCTCACTTGCCTGTTCTACCATCTGTACAAGGGGTAGCAGAAATCCAGAGTGGCTGGTCATTCATATCTAGCCAGGCACATGCATTCTTGGTTACATCCACTGTTGCATTAACTTTCACTTGTCACAGCTGATCGGTCAGCACTACATTTTATTCAAGGAAACCCCGGCTCCCTAAAAATGCCTATTTGAATTTAATGGTAACTGTTTTATATCCCAGGGGTATTATCACTGTTGCAGTTGGATTTCTGCAATTAATTAGTTCATCGTCTGCCCTTCACGATTACAGGGCACTTCTCCATGGTAACATTGATTTACGTAGCTTAGTTCCACAAAGAGAAGAAACCCACAAACCATCAGATTTCAAATTATCTGGCAACAGCAGCAATGAGAGCACTCAAGCTGCAAATTTTAAGAGGCATTAGCTGTTTGCCTAACTTCTGCTGTGCTTCAGCAACTGCTGGAATTTGCATTGACCAGGGCTTAGCTGGCCCTTGTGTAGAGGGCTTGTAGCTGATCAGTCATCTCTTGGCTCATCTCAAACATACTAGAAAAACAGCTGAAATAAACAGCAGGGGCTTTATAGCAACCCAGGGTCCATCCTCATTTAATCAGATCTGGGCTACTACAAAGGCACCATTTATTCCTCACCGTGTTACAACAGGATTTGTTTGTTTTTAAGCTTCCCCGTTGCCTGGTTTAATCACGCCTCTGACACCTCCTACTCCATAGTAATAAGAAATAGCAGCGTCTATGCCTTAGATTGTTTTCTAATATTGGAAGATCCCAAGACGTTCTGTACATTTTGTGAAATGCATTCGAGATATCTAATAACTTACCCAGCAATGAAATGCAGACACCTCTGAGCTGTGAAAGTTGTGCTTAGTAGCAGATGCTAGAACAGCCACAAAACATTATTGACACAGCAAAATCAGGCAGAACTACCTGAGCTGAAAGAGTTTTTAATGCTTCAAGTTTTACGTTGCCCATGCTTTCTCATTCTTCAAAGAATCAAGGACACGTTGCACACGTTGCTATTTTCTAAGATGACAAAAACCCAGGACAGTCAGCAAATCAAGTAAGGATACTTATCACCAAAAACAATCCTAAAACAATCCTAAATCACCACCTTCAAACTCCTATTGCAACTCTATTGTATGCAGATGTTTCAACATGAGAAATTGTAGCACTTGCTGCCTGTTTTAGGAGCAGTGACCAAAACCTTGCTTTCTCCCCACCACGATAAGGACAGTGAATTCTTTCATATCTAGTGAGCACCTTACTATTTGTCCAAAATACATCTCTACCAGAAAAAAAGCCTTTGGATTTCTGATCACTTTTCATTATCAATCCTACAGGTCTCTCATAGTAGAAGCAGAGAGAGCACAGGTGACCAGGGAGACCTGGACAGGCTTGAGAGGTGGCCCCATGCCAACCTCATGAAGTGCAACAAGGCCAAGTCCTGAACTTGAGTCAGGTCAATCCCAAGCACACACAGAGGCTGGGCAGATAATGGCTTGAGAACAACCCTGAGGAAAAGGATTTGGAAGAATTGCTTGTTGCAAGATTCAACCTGAGCCAGCAATGTACGCTTGAAGCCTAGAAGGACAATCTTATCTTGGGTTGCATCAAGAGAAGTGAAATCAGCAGGTCAAGGAAGGCAATTCTGCCCATCTACCCTGCTCTCATGAGACTCCACCTGGAGTACTGCGTCTAGTTCTGGGGCCCAAAACACAAGAAGGACATGGAGCTGTTGGAGTACACGTCCAAAGGAGGACCACGAGGATGTTGAGAGGGTTGAATCACATCCACTGTGAGGACAAGATGAGGGAGTACGGGCTCTTCAGCCTGGAGAAGGCACCAGGGGGACGTCATAGCAGTACCTGAAGGGGGCCTACAGGAAAGCTGGGGACTTTTAATAAGGGCATGAGGGAGAAATGCTTTTAAATTGAAAGCAGGTAGATTTAGTCTAGACATTAGAAAGACATTCTTCACTGTGAGGGTGGTGAGACACTGGAATAGGTTGCTGAGAGGGTTTGCAGATGCTGCCCCCCACCCCCCCAAGGCATTTAAGGCCAGACTGAATGGGGCTTTGAGCAACCTGGTCTAATGGAAGGTATCCCTGACTATAGCAGAGGGTTGGAACCAGAAGCTCTTAAGGGTCCCCCTTTCAACCCAAACCATTTTACGATTCAGAAGACATGAGCAGAACCTGGTGGCCCTGTAGCAGTGGAAAGAGTCAAAGTCCAACAATCTCAGGGCGAACTCAGATCACAGCAGTGCTCTGACAGCACCTATACACAGCTCCTCTGTCCCTGAAACCCACAGGTCTGGATAATCACTGCTATTCACTCTACCTATAACATACAGAATGCCAGCATGGGTAAAAGGGAAAACTCATTTTAGCTCCACATTTAACAGTGCACAAAGTGACCTAGTGAGTTACAGTACAATAGGATTCTGGTTTGCCGCATTCTATTTTGCTCTCATCCAAAGCCTATTAGAATTACTAGTTTTACATCCCTGCTGTTGGTAAAGCACAAAGTATTTATTTCAGGCAAAAATAATCAGGCTTTTAAGAACAGCACAACCCACTAATACACACCACAAAGCTATCAGGTAGGAAAATACAGGCAATTACATCTCCAGCAACACCTGACTTAAATTTGAGGTGTTCTGTTCAACTAGCAGATTTCAAGGTAATAATAATTGGTAGAATTTCAAGTGCAATAGATTACTTCTCTGCAGGACTTCCTGGTCACTTCAATGGAATTAATTTCATCCTGAAGTCTCAGTGTTCATAGTATGCAACCTCCTCCAAGAAATACAGCATTTCAAGTAGTTAAAGCCAGGTTAATTATTCTGCCAGCCACTAGAAACATGTACAATGCCATCATGCACTGCAAAAGAACCACACACAGTTAAGGAAGCACACTGTTTCCCACACACCTGAACAGACTGAAGAAGCAACACTACTAGCTTAAGTGTAGATGTTGAGTGTGAGATTTGATGGGGGGTATTCAGTAAGAGATTGGAAAGCCCAAGAAACACTCAGGACAAAGAAGGAGAGGAAGGGTCAGGAGCTATGCACCTCTTAAGGTGGTTACACACAAAAATTAGGCATTATCAAACAACTCAACTTTAACCCAGCACAGTGTAGGTCAAGGAAGAACACAGATGCTGTAGGTGCACTGAAAGGATAACAGTGACTCCAGGAAAGCTTCAAACTGACAACAAATTCATCATAAAAATTAAGTAATATGGATTTACCAAATATACCTGTATACTGGAAATCAGAGATCCCTAGCCAGCAGAACTTTCAAGCACTGAGTCTTCCATTTAGAGCAGTGAGCACTAAAGCACAGCTTCACAGATGAAGCAACGCCAGCCTGTTAAGGTGAATATAAGAGCAACGAGATGTGACAGCAGGGTAACTTATTTTCATCGCCTGAGATGCACTTCCAGTCTAACACTGAAGTTCTCAAGTAGTCCAGATGTCCCAGCAGATTTCAGTGTGACATTTTACATGTACCCACCTAAGTTTCAGAATTCAAGCACTGTTAAAACATGGCAACAGCCCCCTAGGCTTTTCAGCAGCCTATTACCTATATTACTTAAAATGCTTTCATATTCTATTTTAGCTCTCTGGCATAGGTGTAGGTAAGTAGTGACCATACATTTTCTACAGTCAAAATAACATAGGAGCAGACAAAAAAAACATTCAGAAGTTGCAAGTTAGCACTCCGTAAGACTTGAGGCAGACATATAGTGCAGCATTCAACAGATCTAATGCAAAGAAGTTGTCTGTCCTCCAAATTCATTTACAACTTAGGCCGTTCAGCAGCTTTAATTTGCTGCTGTCAAATCAGGCAGCGTTTTTCATCAGTTTCATAAATGTTACGTAAGTTGAGTTTCCACAGAAATGAGTCTGTTGGACATTAGGATATCTAATTGCTGATATATAACTAATTGTCATCTTTCACCATCCACCACATATACAAGCTTGTTTGCACTGTCAATTTTAGGCAGCCCTACTAAAGTCTGGCAACTGCTGTTTTCCACAATTAGCATTACAAATGTGGTGAAAGCTCCTCTATCAGATTGTACTGAGCTGCTAACTCCTAGAAGCAAATGGTACTTAGGAACTTTGTTCTGCATTTGTGACCTACAAGGAAAGACAAAGTCTTCTATTTTCAGAAACTGCAGGACAGATCAACAGCTAACAAAAAAAACAGGTTAAAATTATGCTGTTCTGAAGCAGACCACACTTTCCCCCTCCTTTAATTTTTTCTCAAGCCAACAACTCAGTATTTGTTAGCAAATCCCATCATGCTACCATCTGGGGTTGTTTTCCATGAGAGGAAGGTGGGAAGAAAGTGAGGCGGACTGTGTGTAGAACACTGTTTCAAATTGTTTTGCTTTTATTTTAATTAGACTTGCCATACATGAAGAGCTGGTTTACATCCTGACAAACAGTAAGCAGTATCTTCTCACAGTTACAACTCTTGGCCCTCAATATGACTTCCTTTTCCACGAGCCCTAAATCTGAGTGCTCCATTGATTCAGAGAGCAAAAATCCATCCACGCTTTAATTCAATACAGATGACATCAAATTCTTCCAACAGAAAAGGACAATTGCAGGACACCAGACAGAATTCATTATAATAGACTGCTGTATCTTACTAACACCTTTCCCTTCTAACTCCAAACACAAAAGTCAGGCAGACACCAGGATTGTACACATCTGCTTAGGAACACCTTCCTGAAAACTGAAGATGTCAGTCCTCTAAGTAGCGTTAGTTACAGATTCATTACCCAATACAAGCCACTGAAAAAAGCAAATGAGCAGTTAGATTCTTAAATCAGTATCATTACTAAAAGTTAGTCTTTGTTACAGAATATGACGACTCACTGGAGTGATTCCGTCCTTATATGGAATCTATGGAGAAATGTGATCAAGTTTTCCAATTAATATGAGAGACTTTTTAAAATCAAGGTCTAAGTCTAGTGACAACTACTTATCTTAACTATGTGCAGAGCACAGATGTATTAAACTGAGTATATGGTAGGATTCCATTCCTCAACTACAGAAATTTAACTTGAGCCGTATCTTCACAAAATACATGAACTACGATGAAGTTGGCCTCTACAGAAAAGTATGCAGGAGTGCTGATGAGTAACAACCTGAGCATGAGCCAGCAGCATGCCCTTGCAGCAATGAAGACTAACTGCCCACTAGGCAGTGTTAGAAAGACTGCAACCAGCAGGTCAAAAGAAATTACTTCCCTCTTTGTAATCTGTGAAGCCTCACTGTGTGCCTTAGCAGTCCCAGTACAAGAGGGAGGTGGCCCAACAGGAGTGATTCCCAAGGAGAGCCACAGAGGTTAGGGGCTGGAGCATGCAATGTACAGGGAAAAGTTGAGGGCCTGGGGCTGTTCAGGTGGAAAGCTACCTCGGGGGTGGGTTATAGCAACGACAGATTAAATCCTTACATAGGCAGTTTTGCATTGTATGAAAAGCAATGGAAGCTACAAGTGCAATTCTCAGTACATTTAAGAAGGATTTTTTTTTCTGCTATGATAGCTGTCAAACACCAGAACAGGTTGTAGAGAGCCTGTAAAACTGCCATCCTTGCAATTGCTCCACGTTCTACTGAACAAGGCTCTGAGCAACCTGATGCGATTCTGATACCTGTCCTGACTCGAAAAGATAGTTAGACTAGATTATCACCAGTTATTCCTCCTACTTTAAGTTATTCATATAATTTAAAAGCCTGTGAACTTGGTCATTAGGAGGGTTTCTTCCTACATTTGAACTCTTTCTAATTCTAAAAATGCCTTTATGACAACCAGTACTATTATAGTACTAAGAATTAAACCAAATTCTCCTCACCTGTTCATTTCATTTATTTTTAAAGCTGGAACTTTTCACCCAACCATTAACTTCCAGCAACATTTTACAGTAAGAAAAGAATCTTTGAAGCTTCCACTGCACATAGTTTCAGAGGTCCAGGAAACTAGATCTGTAGACTAATTGCAGAGACCGCTGCAGCATTTTCAGCTGCTGGAGGCACCCCCATTCTATTGCAAAAGACTTTCTTCAAAAGACACCTTCTCCTAAGTTCACCCTCGCATCCTAATACTGCTGTGTTTTGTGTCAAACAACAGTAAATGGAGAGAAGTGGAACTATCAACAGATGTATGATTAAGACGACAACTATTCTCTGTCTAGACTATGACCATCATTTATTACCAGAAATCCAGTGAAACAAAACTCAGAATAACGTCCAGCTTATTACAAAATACCACAGCTGAAATACATTTGAGACAACTATTAAAGGAAAAACATGTGTAACAATATAGACAAAGAACAAATCTGTTCCCCTTCCAGGATATTTTTTTCTTGCTATCTGATATGCAGGATTTGAACAGGAGCTTGACTGAGATGCAACAATGCTTCACTTAACAATTAAACAACCATGCATCTTCAGACGTCACAAAGGCTAAAAGGAAGCCTAGGTTCCTTCGGAACAATGTCAGATTGCTTCCAGGCACATTACAATTTCATTTATCTTCTTTCAAAGGGTCACAGCTCAGGAAACAGAGTGTTTCCATTTCTTCTGTCCCAATCAACGTCACAGTACGCACAGTGTTCTCTCAAGTAGCAAACACCCAAAAAGGAGGGAGAAGTTATTCTTAAGGACATGAAAAATCACTTGAAAGGATACAGCTGTCAAGACATCACAACGGTCATAACATTTTTTTATTACTCAGTGTATGCTGTAACCAACTGTACAAATTGAACACCACTCAACACTTATATCACAACGGCAGACCTAATGAGGGTATTAGTAGTGACCACTTACCTGTCAGTAACCTTACCTGTCAGTAACCTTCAGCTTTCTTTAACCGTTCAGTCCTACTAGAAAGACATTGTCTTAATATTTATTGTTTCAACTGAAAATGAAATAATATTAATGGTAGACCAATTAGCCGTATGTGTTTGCTTCACATTTTATGAACAAAAAAAGCATTTTAATAACAGCAGAACAAATCAGGCAAAACCAAAAAAGTGTTCCTGGTAACTTCATGTTCATCAGAGATTTAAGACTGGGGACTAGCTAGAAGATAAACATCATCACTGTTAGGGTATCAAGCATACAGAGTTAAACAACATATTAAATTGTAATAAGGAACGTATTAAGCTGAATTCCATCTTTTATCCCTTGACCAGCTCTTTTCAGATACTAACCTTTTAGAATCCATGCCTTACAGAAAGGCTGGTCTTTTTCTGTGTGTCTGCATAAATATCCATAAGTTTTCACTCACCTGCACTTAAATAAGTATATAATTATTCTGGTATTAGAGGCCAGCACATAGGAAGAAAGAACAGAAGGCATGTTCTGTTACCTTATGGGATTATTTGAAAGGTTTCAATAATACCTCTAATGAAGAGAGTCTGTTCACATTTTAATTATTTACTTATGCGAATCAGAGCAACAAACAAGCTCTTTAATAGCACTAAAACAACCCTGAGAGA
>PPHD01005968.1:0-25376 GCA_002909625.1 Bambusicola thoracicus | reverse complement strand
AGGAAATAAAGCCTTCTCTGCTTTCCCTCTGTTGATAGACTTTCAGGGGTTTCTTAAATACTGTATAGCAAAGGAGTAGATTATACTCTTTACACAAAGGGTGCTTCCTTTCGATTGGTGTCTGGCTCCTACTTTTACAGAAAATTAAGGAGAGGAAAATGCTAATGACTGTTTGCAGGCTATATTTAGAGTTAACAATTGCATAATGTTGAATTAGCCTAGTGCTGAACTTTCTATTTAATTATTTGACTTCCAAGATATAAATAACTGTTTAGCCATGGCTTTTCCCCCCCTCAGTTGTTCTCTGTAATATGTAAACCAACCTGCTTCCCTCCCCACCAAAACAGAATGTACTCAGGTGTCTTAAATCAGAAATAACGGACCCAGACCCTTTCTGCAGCTGGTAACTTGCAGAACAAAAGGAGCAAGGAAGACAAGATGGTTGCCTGAATTCAGCCCATCTCAAACCCAGCAAGGCACACAGAAATGATCTCATTTGAGCAGTTCATAGACTAAATCCCAAACCAAAACCATACCTTTCCTTTGGTTGTTTTACAGGCAGCACATCCTGCACAAGCAAAAATACACCCTCTGAGGTCTTCAAAACCCAATTTCATGCTTGGCTTTTATCTTCACTGAGCAAACACCCCAATATTCCACTCTCCTAATTGCAGTCTGGTGCTACTGAAATACCCTAAAGTTCATCAAGGCTGTGGCTGGTATCTGTGAGCATTTCACATTGAGTTCTTCCGCACAATGGTAAGTGAAATTTCATAGTTGTTCTACAACCTTTCAAGAAGAAAAGGAGCCCAAGCAGCCTGAGAAAACCAACTGAAAAGGAGGGTGACCCAGCTACCAGAGTCAGGGTGCTTTTTAATCAGGAAACTCACTTCAATGAACAAATTCCATTAAACACCACAGTTAGATCAGACAAAGAACCACACCACTCAGATAAACTCTAGCATCCACTGAGGAAAACCACTGTAGGAAGAAGACAAATATTATCACTGTTATCTACAGTTTTTCTTTAACACAAAGCAATATTTTATCCCATTCACTGAACATAAAGCAAGCCCCAGGGTGACAACTTGCCCCCCATACAGCACCCTCAACAATAGGAAGTGTACAGTTTCTACTTTTAGCCATCAAAACTATTATCATTAGACCATAAAAAAACAAAGAAAAGAGGAAAAAATAAGAAAAAATTTTGGGAGAACTCACCCTCTGCAGACCCAGTGCCATCTAACCTATGCTGAGGAAGAAGCAGGCTATAAGTAGGGCTGATGAGCAGCACCTGAGCCCAGCCAACCCCACAGGTGGCTCCTCAGCCTACAGCTCAACAGCTCCCCTTCTTTGTGAAACAGGTGTGTTTGGGCTGACCCCACAAACATTTGTGCAGGGAAAGAGGTATTTTGCTTTCTAAACTTCAGCATATCTGGAGCTACGGTCACTTCTGTTGTGAAAGGGAGTACTGTGAGTTTTTGCAATCCATTTGGGGTTCATCACAGTCATTTAATCGCAATGGTATTGATACCTCTGCACATGTATGCATTTCTTTACAAGGCACTGCTCTTGGACCTTGCTAAATGTCTGAAAGGGACAAGCCAGCGTGTCCCAGTGTTCCTTCTCTCCGTGCATTGTGCCTGCTAAACCTTTAGTTTGCAAAGATTGACTGTACTGAGGTGTGGTTTTTGAGCAGCACTTTGCAGAGGAAGTGCACGCCCTTGGCAGCCATGAAACTCTGATTTCTCTACTTGTTTATTTCTTTGCTTGCCTTCAGCACATTTAGCAAGTAATTGTGAAAGGAAAGCTCTCCCAGTATTGGAAACTCTATGATATTTGAAAGGCCGTATATTTGTGAGTATATTTATATAGAACAAACAAGAAAGCAACAAAAGATCATATTTGCTTACTTCTCTGGAGAGATTAACTGAAGTCCTGCAAGTTAACAGCAAAAAAAAAAAAGCAAGCAACCAACCAACCAAAAACATAAAGAGTTAGAAGAGGAAAAATGGAAGGGAAAATAGGAATGTTTTAGGCATGCAGACTTTTTCCTCTGGCTGAAGAGAGGAAATGAAATTAGTTCCTCTATGTTTTGATTCATCCTCCATTATGATGGGGCAAATGTGATGTATTCCTTGTCCCCACCTGCCGGTAGCAGAGCATTATGTATTTCCAGAGCAGGACTGTAGATGTTTGAAATGGAAAACCAAGCAGTACGGTGATGTGAAGGAAGGGGAAATTTGAGAGAGAGAGATCAAGCAGTTTGCTGAAGTGCAGCTTTGGCTGAAGAAGGTAAGATACATGTGGCACTTGGGCTTAATCGTGAGTCAGGCAGGCTATTTTCCACAGGCCAGAGTGACTTGCAGCTGCCCTGAATGAAAGCAGGAAATTGCATTTTTGCTATTTATAAACTGTGAGAGTGAAATAACATGCATACTGTATGCCTCTCCCAATCCCCATCTGTAGGGTTTCATGTATCTCATAACCCGCAGTAGATTTTGCTTTTCATATCTTATAAGGGCACTCTCATTGTACCAACTCATATTGTGGTTCAGTATAATTGCACCATTATCTTCTATTGTATTAAGCTGGAGAAGTTGTCTTTTGGGTCGTAGTTCCTGTGCAGCTCAAGCTGAAGTCCTCTTTATTTCAAGTAGGAGCCAGGGATTTTGGAACCAGTTGGCTTCTTCCTCTGCACTGACTTTGTTACCAATGTACCAATGAATGACAGAGATAAAGTCCTAACAGGGCTACAGCTTGCTTACATGGCTTAATTCTCCCAGACTAATTCATGCTTTGCATGTATATTGGAAATGCAATATAAAAACAAAGCATGCAGCCTCCTGTGAAGTCAACCTAATGCAGCAAGGATTCTCTCAAGTCTACCCAGTCTGCATGTAGCTTAGTATGAAAACGTTTCAACAAATCTGTGACGTTGCAAGACAAGCGCTGTGGCAGTAAAAGTGAATGGGTCTTTCCCCATTCTAAAAATGGGTTATTCCATCAGCTAAAGATTAGTAACACATTTTGCTTCATGCTTCAAACCAACATTAAACATAGGTTGGCATTACAGTAAGATGTACACGTACAGACTGTGTACCTTGGAAGGAGGGTAGCTTGGATTGCAAGCAAGATCCTTTATTTTGTAGCATTGCTGTTCCTTGCTGTTCCCCAAATGAGTCCCCTATGAGAGTTTACAATGAAGCATGAGTTGTTGCCCAAGTGACTTGTTCAAACAGATTATGGCTTGTAAAATTCCCCAGGTTGAGCACTGTTAACTAGAGACTCCGGTGCTGCACTGCTAACCAGCTGGGAAAAAATGCAGCTCCTACCAGATATTGTGAAGTTCAGCTTTTCAGGGCAGGGAAATTCCCGCAGGGATGGGAAAAGCTATGGCTGATGAGCACATCCATAAAAATAATAATAAAGTGCTTGTGATTGTATCGAGATAATGGCAGGAAATAAAAAAGGTTTCATGCACTGAACACCACAATATATTTAATGAAAATGTTTTGCCCAAATGGCATCATAACTAAAAACTTGGTCTGGCATTTTGGAATCTGTGCAATGGGACCCCTCATGTGCTGTCATATGTGGTAGTCAGCTCTATAACCTGTGCAAATCTCATGCCCTTCCATGTCAGACACTTTTTCCTTGTTGACAGGAGGCTTGTTAAGACTGATGTCTCCAAAGAAACTGGGAAAGGGACACAATTTTCTTCACAATGCAGCATCCTTAAGTCCCCCAAAATGCACAAACCTGCTTTGCAAAGCAATGAAATGATAACAAACTGTCCATTAAACAGACTGTAATCTAAACATGCTGCCCGTAAATGGAGTAAAATGAGAGAAAGTGTCTAAAGAAGGGGGTTACATCAAGTAATGCTTCAGGGCACAAAAAAGAGTAAGCAGAACAGCCCATCAGCTGAACATACAGCTCCAAGAGTGTCAGCTGATCTAACCAGCACGGTGCAGTCCTTTCTCAGATGTTGCTTGCAAGCAAGAGCCCTTAATCTGACTTCTTTTCATTCTACAGAATCCTTGTAAGAGAAGACTAAAAGGTGTCTATGGTCTTTTTGTTTATTTTTCCCCTTTTCTATTTGACAGCATCCAGTTTCAAACAATATGGCCAGAAAGCTTTCAGCCCAGGGCTCTCACGCACTGCCCAACAGGACAACCAATGCACAGCCATGAGGATGTGGCTGGGCATGCTTGGTGCACCATTAAACCAGTTAGATCAAATCAGAGTCCAAAAAGAAGTGATTACCTCCCTTCACTTAAACATCTATTCTTTCTTAATAAAGTATCTCAGGCATTAAATTTCAAGCCCAGTGTTTTCATGGATATACGGGTTATTTCCAAGCCGAGCTATTACTAGTGAATGCGGTGACATTAATATGAGTAAATGCAGGAAAAAGGATGAAATAAAACATATCCTATTGAAGGAAATGAGAGCTCCTTAAGAAAGAAAAACACACATAGGAAAGACGTGGGCATATCAGGATACAAATGGGACACTGGGGAGTGCCGGATTCCACAAGCATGATGTTATTGAAGTGTTTGATACCAGAGTAAGCACCTGCAGATATGAATTACATCCTTGTTCAGACCACTAACATCGGAGTACTGACATCTCAGGAAGTGCTTATGTTATATTTCAAATCCCACTGCCAACTGCATAAATATCAAATAAATCAATCATAGATATAAAAGACATTATCTTAAGGACTTTAAAAAGCTGAACAAGCCACCTCTCTTCTGAAAGCAGCACCGCCCTTAAATCATTGGGGCTTTTCCTGTTAGTCACACCTGAACAGCAATAACATTAATGCTGTTGACCGTCAGACATTAACTACTTCACCTCTGTACACACAGATAGCATTGGTATAGAAACAGTTAAAACCAGCAACAGTTCACTGATCGTGCCTGAGTGGTTGGCACACTTTCCATAGCCCTCAAGAGGTGGAGAATATCTCATTTTCCACACATAGAAACTGAGGCACAAACCTATGAAGTGAGCTGGCCGGTATCAAAGAGCTCCAGAATGTCACGAGCAGAACAAGTGCAGAACTCAGAGTCCTTGCAATACTTATCACAAGGACAGAGCAGAGCAGGCAGTCTTCATTTGCACTGAAGGCATTCCTGACTGAGACAAAAAATGCAGTTTTGAAGTGCTTTTGAGACAGAAGCACATTTTGTCCCATGCAAGCATCAGATAAAAGAGAGTTAAAATACACTATAAATAGAGTTAATCTCATTTTAAAGAAATCTTGCCATCTAACTGAAAGCATCCATTTTGTGTTGAAGAACTCAGGTCTTCTGCTTCTGCTATAGTCTTAATAAATTTAAGAAAGAGTGGAAAATGTACAAATATTGAAATATAAAAAGAAATAATACACAGTGAAATTAATTTGGTTTTTAATAACTCTTCCAGCTTTAATAAGATTTTACTCATGTTAAGGAGTTCTGGATTTTAAGAATGCCTTTCATTTTAAGAGTTTCCCCATAAGCTCTTATTAGATTAATTTGTTATTTTTCTTTGCTTGCCATGGGAGTCTTAATTACTATTGCTCCAAATACAGCTACCATCCATCTTAATCAAGCAGGGACTATTTGGCCATACTGCTAAATCATCTGGTGCAAGCAGTTTTAAAGAAGTTTGTTCTGCAGTGAAAAAATGGCTGAGAAGGGAAGCACAAGTAAATGCATCTTTTCCCTTCTTGTTAACAGCAGCAGGAAGATTAAGTGACCATCCTACTAAAAACCTCTAACAGTTCAGCATTACGAGGCACATTCTGGGAGACATGGAAAAAAGCATCTGCTGCAAAGGACAGTTGTTGAATTGGAGTGAGTTTGTGCATTAAAACTGAAGGGTTGTAGAGCTGAAACACCATTACTGGTGATAGTTTAACTCCTAAGGACACACGTTCTCCACAAGAAGGTAATTTCCAACTAGAAACATTTGTAGGATCTCTATCTTGCATGGATTTTATGGGGAAATGCAGAAGTTATCCTCCAACCTCATAGCTGCTTATGCTGTGCAAGGGACTGAAATCTATTTTCAGAGAAGCACCAACACTAGAGAACACTAACATGACTTGTCACTTGCTCCAGAGATGGCATAAGTCTTGCAAACCAAATACCCCCATCTGCTGCATTACAGAGTTTGGATGCAGTGGGAATTGCCATTGTCAGAAGTATGCACCGTTATCAACTTCGCTACATTCATCATAAGGCAGAAGTGAGTCATCTAAATTTACATCAAGGGTTGGGACAACAGGCAAAGCACTGGTGCTAAAATCACACCATTTTCTGTATTAGAATACAGCATCACTGATATATACTCACCTGGAGCATGCTGCAGCCAACATGAGCACGTCCATTGATTTCAGTTTATCTCCTTTTCCAATCATACATTATCTACTGTATGACTTCATAACCGGAACCCAGCAGTAATATTCACAGAATAATTAGTGTGTATGATTACATAATTCCAATCTATTTTGGCAGAAGAATTTTACAATCCCATGCCAATTTCCAGTCATCAGTTTTACTACCAGTCCCTCAGCAGCTGGACCAGCTTAATGGTCCTCCTTGTTATGAACAGCTAAAGTCTGCCCATTCTGTTGGGTTCTGTTTTAATGAGAAAAAAATATCTTTTAGAAAGCACAGATATCAAACAGGAACAGAGAAAGCATTTCTAGGGCTTGACCTTCCCTTCAGCCCCTTCCAGTTATAGAGTATCACATCATTTGAGAGGGAGGATACAAATTTCATTAAGCTTTTGCTCCTTTTTGATTCCTAAGGAGTGATTGAAGGTGCCTGACAAAAGGCTCAGGATACAAAAATTGTCTTTTTGTCCATCAGCCAAATCTGGGGTAGCAGAACATGTTTTGCCCAAGTAACCATGGGAACATGACTCAGAAGTAATGCCTCCTTTCTCGCTCAGCTCCATGCACCATTTGGGCCACTCATGAACCACCAGCATGCCCTGCCCCGGGGCATGTTTGTTTAGCAAGTTATTCTGGTAACATCTGGCTTCTCAGTTTTATTATGTGAGTATGTATTTTCATGCCTTGAAATATAATTGTACGAACTAAAGATGAAGAAATTGAAAGTTTCCTTATCAAACTTGCAGCTTGAGTAGGCTTTTAGATGCTTAATTTGTCTGAAAAACAAAATGCAGACCTTTGTGAAACTGCAGACTTCCCAGGTTTCAAAGAACAATTCTACGGAGTAGAACTGCTATATTTTAAGTCTGTTGACTTGCATGACTAAATATAAGGAGTTCATTTCTCCTTGTGCTACTTTCATTTGATAAAGGAAACCGTACCAAGTGCCTCCATCTTTGCTGCGGAACCATCCCGTACACAAGAGGTAACACAATACTGTTCCAGCTCAGATGTTCACAAGGCTGCCTTCCCTCAAATCCACCCAAATCCCTCCATCCTCCCGTCTTCTCAGAGGTTCCTCTCATTTTAATCCCCCAAAAAAAACTAAATCCAAAGTTTCCAAGGAAACTTTCATAATTAAGATTTCATTAACAGTTTGCATCCAAGACAAATGCTCCTTTACCCAGCACTGCTGTCAAAAATGAGACGCTCCCTTATCAGAGTTCAGTTCACAAGATACAATAAGGGGAAAAAATAAAATCCTGTAATGACAAAAACAAAGAAGTTTCAAGTTTCTTTAAAAAAGCCTAACCACCCCCTACCCTCTCTGTTCAGCTGCAGTAAGGTGAAAGGCTAAATGTGGACAGAATGGTAATATGTAAGCGGTTTCTAAGCTTTCTGGTGGGAATACTTAACAGCATAAGTATGTTTCCCCTGGAGACCTTCTCCACCATTTGGTCCAATTTCTTACTCCAAGAACTGAACCAATTCATGATGTAATGCTCTAGGGAAAACATTCCTCTCGAAAAAGAGTATCTTCCTAGGGAGAAGTTTGAAGAAAACATCTTAATATTGTTTAAACAGCTTTTGGCACAGTCGCACTACTTGCGCTGCATTCAATACTGAAAGCAGGGAAAAGCACACTAAAAATATGGAAATGGAAAGTTTTAGGATTTAGTTTAAGACTTCGCTCCAACTACCACCTCAAGTGTCTAGCTCTTGCTGATCCTTAACGGAATGAGAAAAAAGACATTTTCAGGAGCAGAGGTTTTCTTTGTAATAAAAGAGGAACAATTTGTAGCTTTGGCTATTCTGTGTGTTAGTGTGAAACCACATAATTAATTCTGCCTGTGGCCCTATCATTTGCTTTAACTCCTATACAAAAGCGCAATCCCAAGGCACTTAACACCAAAGCTCTGGTTGTGCCTTAAACTCTTTGTGGCTCTACTCGGAGGCACTGCATTACAGGCACTAGAAGTTCCTAGAAGCAAGGCTTCCATTTGCTTGCTAGCATCTTGTGTATACATACATCCTCCATGCTACCAACTGCATTGCTTTCCATTCTGGACCATTGCTCTGCAAACCAACTTGTCACATTGCAAACCAACTTGTCACATTGCAAACAAGGGGCAGCAGAGCACCGTGAAACAGGAAAACTCAGTGAGGTACAACAGATGTCCATCTACTGTGAGAAGCAAGCAGTAGGAATGATGCAAGAGACCGAAGTACGTTTAAGGTTTATATTCCCTAGCTTATATTACGTACTGCTCAGCATTAAGTTATATGTACATTACCTACCAGTTATATAAACCTTACAAAGCTTTCCTTGCCAAACATGCTATGAGTACTCACAATTTTTTCTTGAGGGGAGGGTGAAAGGACCTTTTTATTAATCATTAAGCAATATCGGTAACCACACAATCCCTTTTTCTCAATAGTACACATGAAGATACTGAACATCTCCAAATCATAGTTCAAATATGAATTCCCTTACAAACTTAGATTAGCATTAATGAATATTTACTACAAAAACTCAGTATTACTGACCTTCTGAGCATGGCACTGAGCACATTTGTTTGTCCAAATATTTGTATAACATTGGCAAGTTATTTATGGCAGAGTGAAGCATGACTTCAAAAGTATCTTCAGTATAACTCAGTTGCTGTAATGGTGATATTAGATCCCTATTTTCCATCCTGATGCTACAATACTGGCAAATAAATGAAAGAAACGAAGCAAGGGAACTGAGTAACACTTAATTCAAGACCAGCATAAACTCAGACCCTGACCTCAGAAGGACCAGAAAGCCCCATCTTCTGATTCTGAGCTCTTTTAATTTACTATGTCATTAGGGTTTTCAAGGAACAATCACTATTTGTTCTAGCAACTTCAGGCTTTGAGATACCATGTTTGTAATCTTCAATGATTTCATCATAATGATTTTGAAAGTGAGGGTCATTTATCTACTTAAAAACCCTTGGAGTTTTGTATTTTATTTGTGCAAAGGGATTTTTGCTTGGAGGGTGGGATTGTGAAGAACAGAAGATTTGTTTGCAGGGCTGGCAGGGAGGTGTTGTCCAGGCATGGTGTCTGCTTTAATAGTTTATGCTTTCAGTTCTTCATTGTTACAATACCTGAAAGGCCTCTGGGCTTAGGTGTCTAAATCTAAAATTATTATTATTAATAATAAATACGGTTGCTCAAGCTGTAAAACACATTGCACAACGTGAATTATCTCAGCAACACACAGCAAGGTCTTCACTGAACTGATTGGCAGTGCCAAAAACCAGCAGTAAGCCTCCACCATAAAGAGGGTATTTAAACTAAACTTTAGTGGAGTTGGAAGCCAGTCCATAGCAGGTTTCTGTCAAGAGGTTTTACTGCTGGTTTGCTGGGTCTCATGTTTGTAGAATGTTCAGTTTCTTGGTAGACCCTAAACTTTTAAAGCCTTGAATCACAGCTATTTATCACCCATCGGGGAGCTACATAAAGTGTGTTTTCCTTCAGAATGACTATTTTCTTTTTTTTTTTTTTAAACCCTCATTTAAAAAAAAAGAGACAAGAATATTTTTTAACATTTACCATATATCCCAACCAACAAGGATTCTAGAAAACTAAACAGCACGAACTGCAAAAATTAATGCCACCTGCAAGCTGTAAATATGTGTATTATTTAATTTTTTTCCAAGTATTTTCTTTGGCTGTTACATTCAGCTGAACAAGGCCTAAAAATTGTCAAACTGAATTCTTGTTTAAGAGTAGAGCTCTAACTACTGCCAGTTTGAGTGAAACACACATCCAGGTTTAGGGAATATGTTTTGTTTGTTTTGGCTGCAGCACAGGGTAGAACATTTTCCATCCCATCCGAATGCAGTCAAAAAGGTTTTGAAATATTGCACAATAAAAGCCATTCATTATATCTGTCTCCTCTCCCTTCCAAAAACAAAAATGGCTGACCAGTTCCAAATCTGTGCAGGGGGCAGGAAGATGGGAGTCAAGGGGTCACTGGAAATAACCCAAGACTAACACCAGGTTTTTCAGGTTTGAGTTAGGGAATATGTTCCATACCCTCATTCCCAGTGCACATAGGTTTTTCTTCTTCTCCCTGCAAAGCTTGGTTAAAGTAGTTAATTGCTCTGTTATGCACAATTTACAGGACTTAATTACAAAACTAATACATTAGCCTTCTTGTCTATAAGTTAAAGGCACAGCTTCATCTTTTCCACAGGGACGCAGCAGTTAGACCTCACCTTACTGCAAGTTAAAACTGTGATCTGCACTATTTACCTCCTCATCTTAGAAATGTACAAGCTGAAGGAATACTCAGCCACACACTGCAGTTTGTTTTTCAAGTTATTTCCATTGTTTACATACCTGTTAGCTTGAAAGTGAAATTTCTTTCACTGCCCACTCCTGTTCCTATGTGCTTCAGCTATACTTGGCATACTTCAGTGGCTTTATTTTTTTTCTTCCTCTCTCCATTTCCTTGTATGTAGATCTAACAATGCCTTTCTGTTTGCTCCTTTGTGCATAGATCAGCTCATCACTAATTACTTCCCTGGCTTTAGTGAATTGTGAGTGCTAGAGGATGCAGAGTTGGAAAGAGCTACAGCACAAAATTTAGAGTTCTAAAGAACCACACAGTTATCACAATTAAATGACTATATAATAGCAACATTTATATGCAGCACGGAGGTGTTTCAATATCCACTTTCTCTATTTGCTTCCGACAAGGTTGATAAAAATAAACTAAAGCCACGAAGGTTTGTTTACAATTGTTTTAAAATACAGCTTATCAGTAAATCAGAAAAATGGCACAAGTTGTTCTCATTGTTTACTTTCCCTGCTTAGAGTAACTACCAACTTGAGAAAGTTGTTTTAATTCTGTTAAATCACACGTGAGAAAACTTGAAAGTAGCCTCCACTTTTGTCACTGATGTGTATCTTAAATATGGCAAAATGTTGGCATCAAATAATGACTGGAAAATAATAATACAGTGACCCTACTGTATTTACTGTACTCACTTCAAAGTTTTCTGAAGAAAGGATGAAACACCTCCCCTAAGGACAGGCTGAGAGAGCGGGGCTGTGCCACATGGAGCAGAGAAGGCTCTGGAGAGAGCTGATAGCAGCAAGGGGGCTGTAAGAAAGGACAGACTCTAGCAGGGTCTGCAGTGACACAGCAAGGGGAAATGGTTTCAATCTAAAAGAGGGGAGATTTAGAATGGATATAAGGAAGTTTTTTAAAATAAAGGCAGCGAGGCACTGGCACAGGTTACTCACAGAAGTGGTGGATGTCCCCATCCCTGGAGACACCCAAGGTCAGGGCATGGGCTATGAGCACTGACGGAGCTGCAGGTGTCCCTGTGCATTGCAGGGGAGTTGGACTCAGTGACCTTTAAGCATCCCTTTTAGCTCAAATAACACTATGAAAACATGTGTATTACTGTTCTTTGCATTCTTGACTCACTAACACAACGCAAATTTAAGAAAAGACCATCCCAACTGTGATGTACTTTTTGCTAGCTTCTGCATAGTCAGCTGACTATCTACAAACACATGAAGACTGTGCTTCACAGGGCAGAGTAAACAAAAGCAATATAATAACTTATTAGTTACATCATAATTACATTGGACTGGCAAGATAACCAGCCTTTCTAGGACTCACCACTTGTTCTCTGTTAATCAGACCATCATCATTTCGTGGCAATCTGCTAAATATGGTTCCTTGGCAATGTACACTCAGTGCTGGCTGTCACCATACTTGAAGCCATTTCATGTCTATGCAATGCAAAATGTAAGGTTGGTGAATACTTTGAAACAGAAAATAGCCTTTTGTAATAACCCTCTCTTACGAGAGAGAAGCCTCCCTTTGGAAGAACAATTGAGAGCTGAAAGAGGCTGTCTGACACTATAGACTTCTTCAGAGTGCTGCAATAGCTGAAAATTAGAACTACACACTTAGAATATCTGCACACAACATACCTAAAATTGAATTGTTATACCCTTAGTCAGCAACAAAGACCAACTTGGGAAGTAATTCTGTTTGCTAAATAAGGATTGTGAAGTTGTTGGTCCTTCAAAGGCAAATGGTAACTCACAGAACAGCACAGTTCACTCTGCAGTTTACATTTCTGTGTAACAGCACAGCCATCAAATGGTAGGTTCCACAATTGCTGGTGTCTGTAGAGATGCTCTGCCTCACAAGAGCAAATCACACAAGAGCTGAATGTTTAAAATACTAGGACCATCTTGTCAGCCTTACTTGAAGGGCTCTTCCCTGAACTCCTGTTAGTTCCCTTGCTACACAGCCCTCAGGGTTAGCAAATCTCCTACTCCTACTATTCCATGACAGATTCTAGTTCAGACCTTCACTGCTAGCCAGTCTCAATTTACTCTGTGACCCTAATCTCTAGCAATCAGCAAACACAGCCAGAAGGGACCTCAAGAGCCTGTCCAGGCCCCATTCTTACCCCAAGGAAGTATCGTATGTCATTTCAGACAGATATTTGTTTAAACTGTTCTTAAAAGCCTCCAGTGATAGAGATTCCACAGCTTCCCGAGGCAATCTGCTATCTCTGGTGCTGGAGCTTCCTCTTACTGCTTAACCAGATTTATTTTTTTTCCCCCTAATTTAAAAACATTTATTGTACCTTTTGGTCGAGTTACAAAGAACCAACCATTAACCTCCACCAAGCTTCTGCATAAATGAAGACTTGTCTCCTCTCGAGTCCTGTCCAGATTAAACCCAGTTACTGTAACCTCTTATTTTCTGCAGGTTCCAACCTCATTCATGTAAGCCAGGCAAACTGCCATTGAGTACATGGGACTCAACTCTTTCTTTATCATGTTGTGCCAGAAGGCAAATCCAACCTTAGTTTTTCTTCTCCTTGCCCCGCCTCTTCTACTTCTGATTTTATTTACACTTCACATCGGAAGTGCACTTAACACATCCACCCAAGAAACTTCAGGGGAGAATACTCTTCAACTGCTGCTGTGGATGATGCATAGGACAGCAGCACCACAAAAGCAGGTTCTAGGCAGATTAAGTCCTCTAATATCATACATGCTAATTTACTGCCTTTCCCTCCAGGATATCTCAACTTGATCTGACTGTTTAAGGCAGATCTTCAATCTCTGACATCCACAGCCTCAAAAGGTTTGCCTTTGTCTTACTGCATGATTTAACAGGTAGACCTTAACATCTCTGCTGCAAGTCCAGAGAGCAATGCTGTATTTCAAAGTGCTATATGATTTCCACGTCGTCATATCTGAATATAATGCGTAAGTGTTTCACTTCTGTAGTACTGATTAATTTCAGTGCTTAGTTGTTACTTTGATTCTTCTGAATGTTAGATGGTAGCAGCTATTATTACTTAGCTTTTATGTCACATAGCATCTGTTCAAAGACTTTATACATTACGTTTTCAAGAGAATACAGCTCTGACCACAAAACTCATGTTAGAGTGCCCTCTCCTGGTAAGCCAACATAGTGCCATCATAGCAAAACAAGCCGTTAACTGTTGCCATTCCAAACCTGAAAATTGCATTGTGACACAAACATGAAACCCGAAATAAAACATAAGGAGACTGTTTGAACAACTTCAGTAATGTTTCTATAGCGGTGCAAAATGAACAGCATTTAAATAGTGAAGTTTCTTTCAAGTTGCCTTAGAAGTTCTTGTCTCGGGAAAAGTTGATGATGTCTGTAGAGAAAAGTAAAACATGCGTAAAAATGAAACTGTTCTGTTTGCTTTTAAGCTTTATAAAAGCAGCCAAGTTGATGAAATATTTTATTCCATCTCAATAATAGTAAAAACAAGGTCACAGAAGAGATCATTTTCAGCAGGAAGCTCTTATTTCCTGAAAGGTGGCACAGGTATTTCACTGGGGCTGAAACAGAATGGAAGGAGAAATGAAAGCAACAGCAACTGTTTAAATAGGCACCTACAGTCATCATTGCTTATTTTTAATACTGTTCAAACCAGAAGTATTGAAACAGTAAGATGACAGGTCAGCTACTGAGTATTACACAGTGTATGCACAGCACACACACAGATTAGAAGGGCCCAGAAACGAAACAAGCCTCATCGTATTATGAATATTTCAGTCGCCTCAGCCAGTTTAACTTTCTTAAATTGTTATTTGCAATGCAATTTTTAAAAGCCTTTTGATGGTGGTGGTGGTGGCTTCTGATCGGATGTGCTTGTTTAAAACCAACCTTTTGGTCTTTCCTAGCCCTCAGCTGTAGGAACCATATCCTCCACAACGTCAAGCAAAGTCCCTAAACATTTGGTAACAGCTCTGCTGCATTACACTCCTCCCCTTCGAGTCAGAGGTTGTTCCTTATTTCCTGGAAATCTACATTCTTTTATGGCATTTTTGAAACAGGTTTCAAGAATAATTTATAAGGAATGACCTATCACAAGGGAAATATCACCATGTCAAACAATTCAAGCTGAAAGGGCATACTGTCAAACATTTGTGGCTTGACTACTGAATAGAAATTCATGTTTTATTTGATTAGACTTCCAAAACTAACAAATCCATAGGCTTGAGTCCTGGTTTTTTGAGAAAGAAAATAAAAAGAAAAAAGCCCTTTTGGCAAAATATGGATTAATATCAACATCAACATAGGAAAAGTAACTTTTTACCATACAACTGTAATTGTGAAGTAACAACTTTGTTACTCTTTATTTAAAATGGCCGAAAGCTCCATTTGTTTTCTGATCACTCTTCATTTAGCAACTTCATATAATGATCGTGCATTTGTGAGCAGAGCAAACGTGCCACGACAGATAAAACAAATCCAGTCTAATTATCACTATCAAGTTTCACAGGCAGAAAACCCAAACTGCTGGGCAGGTACCACAACTGTAAGCATATTCACATTAAGAAAACCCATGCATGAAAACATGTATTAGATTTATGTTTGCATTTATAAGGTGAGGGTTTTTTTGGTCTTTATTGTATCTTCCAAAAAAAAAAAAAAAAAGAAATCCATTATCCCCCCCTACAGCAATTCAGCAATTCTTGCAGCTGACAGACATTCATCCTTGCCTTCTTGAAATGGCTGAGCTTGGTGTTGCAAAGAAAGTCATTTGCAGAGTTTTTAATAACATGCACAGTATTAAATTGCTATTGCTCTGTAGACAGAGCTAATCTGTGAAAACACATAAGGAAAGATGTAGACCACAATGAAGAGCTTAATGTCAGAATGCAGTTCATCATGGGAGAAAAAACTATTCCTGGGTTGCCTGCCATGACTGCCTATGGACCAACACACTGAGCCAAGCTGGGTCTTCCATGCAGCTCTGACCTTCAACCGTTTTATTCATCATAACTAGTAAAATCAGTTCTAAGCTACTCAGAATATTAATAAGGAAATAACAAGTAAGAATTTAAGTGGAATAGAGAAATAAGATATTAATTCTAAATAGAACTCACGAGAATATAAGAATCTAATACTGACCTTCACTTAAGAAAATGAGAGGCAGCTGAAACCTCACTATGTGGTAATGTTATTTTGAAGAGGTATGTTCATTTCTTCAGAGTATTCTTGGTTACTGCTGTCTCTCCTATATACAGAATTTGTTATGCTCCTTTTCCTGGTTTGAGACCAAGTTCTTGTTTCTTGAGTTGTGGATACAGAAGAGCTTTTCCTCCTCCTTCTGCAAGGACCACCAGCATCATGAACAGATTCATTGTTCTCCTTCCCTGATGCTGCAAACTGGATGAGATTTTCTTCTCTATGGTGAATATTCTCAGATTCTGTAAGGACAGATGTGCTTATTCTTCTCCTGGTTCTACAGGCAGGAGCTAGCAGAGAAGGGTTCTGCAGAATCTCACTGGTTACTTCAACCCATGCAAGTCCTTCAATTTCAGCATCTTTCTGTAGTCTCATGCTGCGTCTCACCCGACTTGTCTCACTGCTCATACTCGACTTTCTTCTCAAAGGCTTTTTTAAGGCGTTACTTTTGAGCTGAGGAGCAGATAAAACTTCTTCAATATCAAAAGAAGAAACTTGAAGATCATCTCCAGTCATTCCAAAATGAGACTTTTCAATAGGAGGAATATACACAGTACTGCTACTTCTTCTTGGTGGTCTACCTCTTGAAGACCTTTTAGGGGGACACTCAGTTCTTTGGAGCATCTCATGTACATCAGTGTCCTTTTGGTTAGGAAATTCTAGCCCTGTCAGCCACTCTTCCTTCTTTGGGAAATCTCCCTGCAATTTTTTATGTTCTATCAAGAAATCACTTTCTGTTTTCTCTTTTAAACATGCAGTCTCTTCAGCTTGCTGGAAACAGTCATATGTATTGAGAACATCGTTTGTGTCCGGCACAACGTTTGGAAACTGCAAAAAAAAAATTCAGAGGCAAAAATAATCCACACAAAATTTGTTTCAAACTGCTAATAATTAAACAAGTACTCTAGATTTCCTCATTAAGTTGAGTCATTCTCAAAAATAAAAGCCAAACAACAAAAAAAAAATCTAAATTCATAGAACCCCATATGTTGGAAAGACCCTGCGCAAAAGAGGGGTGCAGTTTATGCTGCTTGAGGCCTTTTCAGATGAGTTCTGAATAACTCCTTCCAAGGATGCAGATTCCACAACCTCTCTGGGCAACCTCTTTCAGTGTTTAACCATTAACAGCTAATTTTTTCTTCCCAATTCCCCTAAAATCTTTTTAAATATAACAAAACCAAGTACAAGACTTATTTCTAGCACTAACATTAAGCAGATCAGGTACCTTATTATCAATTCTACAAACAGACTTCAGATCACCTGAAATACTGTATTGCTGGGGCTGCCTTCTTCCACAGTATCCAGGTTCTCAGAGCTTGGAGACACATGAACAACAGGGATGCTTGTCTCTATCATTCTTTCAATCACTTGCTCCTGATGAACATCATTATGAACATCCCTGGGTGTGGAATGATCTAAAAATACAGAGAATGATACATGGTTACCTGACTCCAGTTGTGAATGTACAAAATCAATTTCTGAAGTATTACAATAAAAAGTTCCTCATGTTTTACTCACCAAACAGAAATGTACTAAATAAGCATTCCAAATAACCAGCATTAAAAAAAATCTCCCCAGAAAGCTACTGCACATCATGTTCCTATTTGTCAGTTATCCATTGAAAGAACATAATCTTTTTTTGTAGTGAGCTTTTCACTAGAGTTAAGTTTATGCAGCTGGAGAACAATAATCTATTAGATGCTTTGGACTCTGTTATTTATTTCTACTTCATTCTACTCCAGAAGCTATTAAAAGTGAAAAATGCATACTGGGCTCTTTATCTCTGCACAGAACTGAAGGCAGCTCTCAACAGTTCTGTAAATAACTATGAAATAAAAGCAAAGGAATGACTAAGGCAAAATAAAAATAAAGAACACATTACCTGGAAAATGTGCAATTGCCTTTGGTGAATTTGGAGATGAGGCAGAAGAGAAAACTTCTGGAATCTCAAGGATAGGACTCAGGAGAGGTTTCTTCGAAGCCATTTCTCTTTCCCCATATAAAGATTTTTTCACTTTTCTCTTTCTTCTTTTCCCAAAGGTTGCACGTTTTGTTTTCTGAAGAGACCAGGAGGACCACATAGAGCACAATGCAAATACAAGGATCCTTTGTGGCATTTTCCAACAAGGAATTTGCACCATTACTGGATTTTATGGAGAATAATAATCTCCCTACAAATTATGTCCTCCTTGTTCTGCTCTCTTCACATTAATCTAAAAACTACAATATAAAGAATTATTTCTCCTATGAGATCTGATTCTTAACCAAATCAAGAAATCAAGCAAGTGAGTTTTTCAAATCAAAACTATATTTCTAGTTTGAAAAGGATTATGTGCTTTCCTTTCCAACACACAAAATGCTCAAATACTCCAGAGGCCTCACACCTCTGTGACTTTTAAAGCAAACTGGCATATAACTGGGCAAGTTCAAAGAATTATCAGCTGTGTGCAGTTGACAAGAGAACCATAAACAGTCCCTGAAGTCTCAAAGGTTGTGCCCTTCATTTCTGAAATACCCCTCTTTGCCCTACAAGTATTGAAAGCCCTTCCAGTCAGCCCTAACAATACAGCTGTGATAGTAAGTCAAGGGAAACAAGAGACAGACATGACGAGGAAAGTATCGGCAGCAACAGGAAACAAAAACATCCTTTAGAAAATTTGTAATATAAACATTAAAATAATCATGGAAAACATACAAGAAAGAAAGCTAGTTGTGTGAGACACTGGGACAGAGAAATAAAGGTAGTATTCACCAACTGCACTGAGCTGTCACTTACTTGCTTCTTTTTGGCAGCAGATACAGTCACGCTCTTTGGTCTTTGAAGTTCATTCTTCCTTGGATTTTTAATGTCTTTAGCATTCTTAGTGTTGGTTGTTCTTGTGCTGCTACAATCATTCCCCTCAGAAATGGTGCTATACTGTTGAAGAATAGGAATTTTCAGTTATTGGGGTGAATGTTTATGTGCATGTTTGTTTTTTCAAAAAAAGCAACACAGTGCAACAGACCTAAGAACCCCTCTGTAATTACATGTCAGTGACTGAGGCCCTTGATACCATGAATGAAAGCCTATGGATAGATCTCTTCCAACTTTTTATCATGGCTAAAACTCTTTGGGAAAGTTCCTGCAACAGTTAACAGAAATCGTAAACATAAACCAAGTGGAGATACTCCCATAGACCTGGATGTCTATAATTCTCATATCTGAGGATGCAAAAGCTCTGATGTACTTCAAGAGGTATACAAAAATATCCTTGTTGTAAGAAATAGAGAAAACAAAACCCCACCATTATAGAACCTCACCTTCCTTTTAGTAGAGGAGCGAGTTGTTTTCACGTCTGATTTGTCACTTTCTGCTTCTGTACATGAAGAAAATTAAAATATTGGTTCAGACCAGCAAAAGTCAATCATATTTTGAGGAAATTATTCACACTATTTTAACACTACACTCAGTATGTTTAGATCTGAGCCTTGAGTAAGATTCTGTGCATGTAGGATTATCAAACGTGGCCAGATCAAAAAAAAAAGTTTGCTTTGCAAGATATATCAGAACAGAAGAAAAATAATACTTAATAACAAATTAATTAACACTTACAAAGCTTTCTCTGAGAGATAAAAACACAAATGCATATCCCCCTTTCTACTTTTTTATAGCTTTGCTTGCTATTTTAAAACCATCAAAACCACAATAACATAAATCCAGATAGTAAGCCCAGTTATTTAAAAGCAGTAAGCCTGATTAGATCGACCACTTGTGTGGAAAAACACAAGCACAATTAACATCCAGTTAATCTAAACAGTAGGCAAACTCTGGCTGCTACTACAATGACCTTTACAGGAAAGGAAGAGCATTTAAGTTCAGGCACAAGACACCCTATTTTGAACAAACAAACAAAAAACCCAACACAATTGTGTCACCTCTCAATTTTCAGATACACAAAGATGTACTGTCTAATGACAAAAATATGAGTCAAGGTTACCTTTTGTATTTTCAACAGGTAAGAGCTTTTCTGAAACAGAGCCCTCCTGCAGCTCCTGAGGAGGCTCAATACATTCCTGTAAGATAAATAAAGAAAAGTTAATACACTGAACACTCACAGGGACTGTAAGAAGCTGTTTTTGTAGTTATAAAGAAAACAAAACTTACATCACTGCTATCAAAGTTTGGCTGAGTTAATGGTTCTTCAGTGAGCCCTGCCCTTGTGAAAGGGCTGTCACGTTCTGATCCTGAACGGCAGACCGGTGTTGATCCTTTGCGCAGTGGAGTATTTGCGGGCAAAGTTTTATCAAATATTTCTGGGCTGAGATCTTCTCCAAAAGTCACTTTTTTCTTCTTTGCCCTTTTGGGGCTGTAATGTTCAGTTTTCTCTACTGCAATAAAATACACCGACTGCTTAGCAGACTTAAAGCAGAGCTTTCACAGAGCAGAGACTTTTCAAGGCCTTTTTACAGGTCTTAATATTCCCTCAAATAATCACCCACCAACCAAACAACAAACTACCACCCTTAGACATCAATTCTACAAGAATTTTTAGATTAGCATTACTGTAACATCAAGAAATAAGGAAAAAAGAAAAGAGAAGTCTAGAAAAGAACAGCTACCTCTCAAGTTGTAGCTAGAAACAGTAAAATCTCAAGAATAACACGTATTTTTTGTAATACTGGTATCAATATCAGTATTTTTGGTATTAAATATTTTCTGAAGTGTATTTTTTTTTCTCCTTGGTAACTTTATTTTCCACCTCACACTGTATGTTACCACTTACAAGCTATTTCAATGGTGGTTAATCTACAATACCCTTCAGACCTTGCAAATCTCTTCCAGTTTACAGAACAACAGAAAAACACACACAAAAAAGGAATCAAACCTGTTTGCAGTGCTTCACAGATGTGATCGGAGACTGTAAAAGACTCACTTCCTCCTCTGTGAACAGTATTGGTTGAATAGTCCTATCAAATGTGATAATAGCATCTATTAAGTACCATTGAAGGACTGTCCTTTTTCAAATCAAGAGTGAAAATAACTTCCTCTGAAAGTAAAATTTATAATCAGTGCAACTCTTTAACAAACCTATTTCTTTTTTGAGTAAAACTTAAAAGCATAAAAATGGATCTTCCCATAAGAAGAAAGCCTCAAACCAACCATGACACAAACAGATAACCATTGATAACCATCTCTGGTGCATACAAATAGTCAGAAAGCATCTTAAAATATGAATCCATTTCCACTGCGATGTAAGTTAATTAACCAACCTTCTTGCAGTCCATCAGTTGCTTCACTGGTGTTTTCTTCAACACAGATCGCAGCTGTGAGCCACTCAGTGTGGATTCACTGAACGAAGCATTTCTCATTTGCAGTGGAGTGACAGGCGGCTTGCTTTCATCATATATTCCCACAAAGAGTTCTTCTGCAAAATTAACCTTTTTCCTGCTTTGGTCTGATGTGACATTACTTCTGACTTCGTTACTGATATGGTCAGGACTGAAATCTTTAAAGCACATATATATGAAAATTAAAGACTGAAGTGAAATTGAGAAGCCTTACATGAAGGATAAGATTTCTGGGGAGGATTTCTCTCCCCAGGAGTCTCTACGGTCCCCCATGCTTCACAAACGCGAAATGCTCAACTATTCTGCTTTAACATTGTTTCATATTTATGGCCTTAAAGGAAGACCTAATATTTAAAATCAATTAACTTACAACAGCCATCTTCCTGAAAAGCAGCAGGTACTTCTGAGAGTCCAGAGAAGCCCATCTTCCCTTCAGTGTCTTGAACTGACTTAAAAGTTCTTTGAAAGATATCCATTTTGCTCTTCAGAGAGCTGGCAAACTGACAAGGACTGGCCTGCTAAAAGAAAATCAATGTCAGCAGACACTTCTTCCAAGATGGCATGCAGTTTTCTTTAGTTCTTATTTATACCTTTGACATAAAGCACACTTAGGGAAGGAGCAACTATTTTATCTCACTGCTGCTTTACTCATATGGTGAAAAACAAGTAAAAAAGGAACAGTATCAAGAAATTTGTTGTTATTCTCTTTCCTAATCTGTCCCTCTCGGCCATTTCCAGAATTCGTTTACTGTGAGTCTATGTTGGTTTGAATTAAAAACAAGTCTGATTTAAAATGAAAGAAAAAAAGAAAATAGTATTTACTTAAATCTGAACCATCTAAGTTTAATTTGCCAGACATCTAAGTGCAGTGAATGAAGATAAGTGAAGGTTATGGTAAGTGAAAATAGACACAAAAAAGAATCCAGACTCTACAGAGACATAACCAGTATCAACTCTCTAATTTAAAATAAGGTGTCCAAGGAAAATCAACAGAATTAAGGCCGGGGTTATTTCTTCTATGGACCCCTTCCTTAGGCTTGTAGTCTCTTTCGGCCAGCAGGTGTTAAATTGGAAGACTTGCATATTGATCCCTAGGGGAATTAAAATGATGCATTAGACACTTGAGAACGACCCTCACCTGTATAGAAGCTTCTTTTTGCCTACTACTTTTCTGCTGGGCAAGGTATTGAATGAGGGTATTGTTTTCCGGAGACCCCCGTGCTCCAATGGCTGATCTTCGTCTCAGCTTCAGTGCAGCTGGAGACTTAGCTGAAATGGAGACAGGAGGAAAAAATACAATGAAGATACACAGCAGAGTACTGTTTTAATGGTTTTTATTTTGTTTTGTTAAGAGTTGCTTATGTTATTTATGGAAACAACCTTATTTAGCTGCTTGGCTCAGAAAACTATCAGAGTATCATAGAATCACCAAGAGTGGAAAAGACCTGCAACATCATCCAGTCCAACCCATTCTCCTTCATGTTGTTTTTCAATCAAGTCCCTAAAAACAGATTCTAAAACTCTGTACAACAGAAAAATAAGACTTTGACCTCTGTTTTTTTCAAGTAAGAAAATAATGAATAAAAAGTAACTATACCATATATCAAGAGTGAAACTGAAGTGATTTGCTCACTGACAGCTAATCACCAGAACAGAAAAAAAGTAAAATAGAGAATTAGAGCAAAGAGAGAATGAAGTCAAATTCCTATCCTTGGACTTACTCTATCTCAGCTGGTCACCGTGAACCTGACTGAACTCTGAAGCTTTTGATAAGGGATTGGACTGGACTACCTCCAGTTGTCTGTTCCTCAGAGAACAGCAGACAGCACTGATCACTCCAGCCTTGCCTTACCTGTAGATCCACTAACAAAGCTTTCTGGAGTAATCCCAAAATCAGCAGTAGTTACAGTTGCAAAATCAACACTTTTTCTCCTCTGTTTCTCTGATAATCCACAGTAGGATTTTTCTTCTGCTTTAAGCCTTGCAGGTGTCAAGCAGCACTCATCTCCCAGAGGCATAGGTCTACCTGAAACATTCTCCTTGCTGCTCAGAGGCCTGGCAGCTTCACCAACCACAGCCCTTTTTGGAGTACCAGAGGGGCATTCTGCCCATTGATGGCTGTCAGCATCCTCCACACCATGGCTCGATTCCCGCTCTGGGCCTTCAGTCCCATTGCTTACATTCTCTTTCTCAGATGCCATTTTGGCTTTGGGCTCAGCCACTTTGCAAACCCTCCACTCTTCTGATGGGGATCTCTTCCTTCACTGCAGGATTTCTGCTCTCATTGCCTTCAGCTTCCAGCACAGCATCTATCACCTTTGCCCACGATGTGTTTTCAGCCTACAGAACTACTGAGTCATTCTTTGTTCCCTGTCAAAAAGGACAAGAAGTTTTAAGTTATTCGATAAGGAAAAGAGTCCTCTGACAACGTGAAACGACTGCAGATCCAAGAATTCCCTGAGGGGGGGCGACAGGGAAAGCCTTATGCCCAGAGCACACACAGAAGCATGGCCATGGGTCAGGAAACACAGGGCTATGCCTTTACTTTGTGACAAATGTACACATTCCGCGTTTAAATACACGTTTGAAACGCAACAACAGGTACGAACAGCTTAAAGGGGAAGGGGGGTTGTTTAGGATGCTCACATCTTTCGCACTCGGCTTCTCAGATTTTAACGCTCAGGAAAACCGGTCAGGTATTTCGGTTCCACAGCAGCCCACGCGACCACGCGTTCGGTTCCACGGGCGTACCGGGCAGCGGCCGTACAGGGCATTCCGGAGCCCCCCCTTCACCCCCTCAGCGCTTCGCGCTCCCCTCAGCCGCCCTCCGCCCCCGGCCCGCTCGCGCCTCTCACATTCAAACCGCAGAGGGATCACTGACCGTTACTCTCGCGCCGCAGTCCCATTTTGAAAGCAACGGTCGGCGCGGCGAGCCGCGTCCGCGTGACAGCGCGCACCAATCGCGGGCCGCGCTCGGCTTCAAGGACCCAAACTCCTCCTTTGATTGGCTGTTGGCAGCACTGCCCCCGCCCCCAACCCGCCCACCCGTCGTTTCCCCGCCTCTCCGGCGAGGCGCGTTTCTCATTGGCCGGTGGCTTGGCTTGCGATTGGCTGTAGTTCCCGTCGCTCAGGGAGCGCTGCCTTCCGGGTTCGGCGGCAGGAGTGGGGCGCCGCTGGCGCAGCATGAGGCGGGTCACGCTGTTCGTTAACGGCAGTCCCCGGAACGGGAAGGTGAGGGGCGGGGGTTGTGGCCTGTGGGTAGGCATTGAGAACCTGCACGTGGATTTCTGAGGCGTTCTACTTTCCTCTGCTTGGTTTGGGGCCGGAGGGCTGCCCGCTGTGGCTGTGATTGGGGTACTGGAGTCTGGGGTTGGGGCTGCGCCGGGGCCTAGGCCTGTGTGTGGGGCAGCGCTGGGCGCTGTGAAGAAGTGCCCTGAGCTGCTAGCTGTGGTTCAGTGAGCAGATCAGGGATTTGCTGCGGCCTTCCGGTGCTTTCTGTTGGATAGCTGATAAATAACCCGCCTTCCACTCTGTTCAGAGCTGTGAGGCAATGTCTGTAGCGAAAGCAGTTCAGGTTTTAAGGCCCAACACTGCTCTGGGATGGCAGTAGCCCCAGTGTGGTTCCCTTCTGTTTGCAGGTGGTGGCTGTATATGGCACACTGTCGGATTTGCTGTCTGTGGCAAGCAATAAACTGGGGATTAAAGCAACCAGTGTTTACAATGGGAAAGGTGGTCTCATCGATGATATTGCTTTGATTAGGTAAGGCTGATCCCATAACTGCCAAATTATGGATGGAGGTTAATAGCCTGTTAATGCTCTGACCTTAATAAGGGCTGGAGCACCTTTCCTATGAAGAAAGGCTGGGGGAATTGGGCTTGTTTGGCTTGGAGAAGGCTCCAGGGAGACCTCGTTGTGGCCTTTCAGTACTGGAAGGGAGCTTACAAGCAGGAGGGGGACTGACTTTTTATATGCTGTGATAGGACGGAGGGGAATAGCTTTAAAGTAAAAGATGAGATCTGGGTTGGATGTTAGGAGGAAGCTGCTTACTCAGAGGGTGGTGAAACTGGCACTGCTGCTCATGGAAGCTGTGAATGTCCCATCCCTGCAGTTGTTGGGGGGGGGGG